>PVJH01018742.1:0-44433 GCA_004026705.1 Nesogale talazaci
TTTTTTTCCCTAAAACACATACCTAGGCCAGGAGCCCTAGTGGTGCAGTGGTTACACATTGGACTCTGAACCACAGGGTCAGCAGTTCACAACCACCAGTCATTCCAAGGGAGAAAGAGGAGGCTTACTACTTCTGTTCAGAGTTACAGTCTGAGAAACCCAAAGGGGCTGTTTTACTCAGGCCTAGAGCATCACGATGAGTCAGAAGGCAGTTGGTGGCCATGAATTTGGTTTGGTTTTGAGGCATTTACAGTGGTCTTCAATGACCAGAAAGTATATAAAACAGTTAGAGGTCAGAGGTCAGTTGGGAATTCTTGTTGTCATGAGTCCGAATGAACTTGGTGGCAATGGATTTTTTTCCCTCTAGATAGCTTTGATAATTTATAGTTCAGAGACTTTAGCTAAGACTGGAGAAAAGAATGAGGAAAAATCTGGAAAGGTGAAGAGAGCAAGGTGTAAGAGACAGAGGAGGAAGAGGAGAGAAGACTGCACCGCAACAAAAACAACTGAGAGAAAAAAAACCAAGACAAAAGAAAGGAATTTATTTCCATCAAGGATGGTGGAAGCAAGCATTCCTTCCCAAAGACTCTCCACAGGCTTTCTCTGATCCACCAGATCAGAAGCCCGCAAAGCGAAGGGGCTGGAAGTTGGCAGAGGGTAGAGGCTTCCTGTGTAAAACAGGAGCCTGAGACGGGCTCGCCGAGCAGGTCAGTCCTGCAAACAAGTGCCTCTCAAGGAGGCTAAGGTGCTTGGCTGTTACATACAAGGTTGACAGTTCTAACCCCACAGATCCAAGGGAGAGGGCAGCAGGAGTCTGCTACGAAACCCCACAGGGCTGATCTACCCTGCCTCCGTGGCCTCTCTGGGTTGGAATCTTCTCCATAGGACCCGGCTTGGTGCTGGGTTTTGACACCGCCCCCCCCCCCCCCCCCCCCCCCCCCCCCCCCCCCCCCCCCCCCCCCTCCACTTCGCCCATCTCTCTCCGAGGTGCTTACCTTCCTCACAGTGCTCGCCTTTGTAGCCAGCAGAGCAGACGCAGTTGCCATCAATGCAGGAGCCATGGCCCCCGCAGGAGGGGTCGATGCACTGATTCAGGGGCACGTCACACTCTGCACCTTTCCAGCCGCTGTAGCACTGGCACGTTCCTTTTGAGTACTGTCCATTCCCGCTGCACAGAACAGGACAGGCGGCTGCAAAGACCAAAGAGAGAGCACCAGGTCACCAGGGGCTGCGTCCGAGGGGCGGCATCAGGCTGACGAGACAGAGCCGGCCTGGTGATTTAGCGTTGCCTCCTGCACCAGGTGGGCACTTTGGCTATGGAGGCAAAGAACCACTTCAAATATACAAGAACACCAACAACTACAGCAGCCCTGGTGGCAGAGCAGCTCAAGCACTGGGCTACTGATGGCAGGATCAGCGGTTCTAACCCATGCACAGGAAAAGTTGAGGCAGTCTCTTCTTGTAACGATTCATCATCTGATAAAGCTGACAAGACAGTTCTGCTCTGTGCCTTAGGGTCACTCTGAGTTAGAATCACCGTGGAGACAGTGGAGAATGTAACAGTATTAGCAGCAGCCAGTCCTCCTAATTATATGCCTGCTACAGGTGTCCCTGGACAGTACCACAGTGAACTTGCTTGGCTGCTAACTGAGAAGCTGAAGTACCCAGAAGGATCTCAGAAGAAAGGCCTGGCGATCAACTTTGAAACCCCCAGGCATTGAAACCCAGAGTTCAGTTATGACACAGCTGGGGTTGCCAAGTGCAGTGGAGAATGCTTCCTGATTCTGTCATCACATTCACCCTATCAGATGATGGAGCATCAGGAGAGGCCAGGCCCTGGAGAAGGCTCTCGTGCTGGGTAAAGTGAAGGGGCAGAGACTGTGAAGGAGATGGGCTGACACAGTGGCTGCACCAGGGGGTTCGAAACTAACAGTGATGGTGAGGGGGGAACCGGACCAGGCAATATGTCCTTCTGCTGTGCAGAGGGTCGCTATAAGTCAGAAGGGATTTGGCAACACCAGTGACAACAGAATCATGACACCCCTCTTGTAAATGAGTCTTACACTAGGGAAGTGACTTGCTCTGAGTCCAAGCTCACTAGTTGGGGAGCTTGATTGAATATCAAGTGGGCCTGACTCCAAGGTGGGCCCTTAACTAGCCTACAGAGACTATTCTAACCACTGTTGTAGGTAAGGGAGTGAGGGCCACTTAGCTGATCGTGTTACGCCTGGGGATTAGCTGATTCCTTGTAAAGTTTATAATTATAATAAAGGAACGGAGAGTCTAGGTTGAAGGTGTGAACTCTGTAGTTGTTCTCATCTCAGCTGGGACTTTCTGACGCACTTGGATGGAAAAAGACTGCAAATCAGTAGGGATTGTTGGGTGGGAAGTTGCCTCTAGTTTGTACTGGTTTGACCCCAATCATCAAAAGAGCCAACACAGTGTACCCAAGATCCGAACTGGTGGCTGTGCTGCCACGCAGCACATGGATGAGACATTGACTTTCTCAAGTTTGAGATGACTTGGTTTCACTGAGTTCTCAGATCAAGCTCAACTCTGGGGCTGGATGGCACATGCGTGCACCTGAACTGCCATTCTCCCTTCCTGCACGTCTGCACACACCTTTAACCGATCACAGATCTTATACCTCTGTGTCTCAAAGCTTTCAGCACCACGCTGAGACCTCCAAACAGACAGGATCGCCATTCAAGAGGAAAACTACTTGTCAT
This sequence comes from Nesogale talazaci, assembly GCA_004026705.1. Lineage (NCBI taxonomy): Eukaryota > Metazoa > Chordata > Mammalia > Afrosoricida > Tenrecidae > Nesogale > Nesogale talazaci. The sequence goes on from PVJH01018742.1 coordinate 2,730, forward strand.
ATCTGATCTAGATAAAATTAGAGGTGTCACTGGCTGGGAAGATATTAGAACCAGCCTGTTCTTCCTATCCCCACTCCACACACTGAAATAAGAAAACTTTTCGTGAGAAGTGTGGCCATATAAAGTGCAGTTGGATGAGCTTCAAGAACAGATTCAGAAGTCAGGGTTATACCTTGGATGGGTTGTTACAGGTGGTAGAGAAAGTTAGTAATCAAATGACAGCTGCTGGGTTTCAACGACACACACACAAATTATGGTGGAGGAGCATTGCTGCTAGCTGCTGTCCAATTGGCCTCCAACTCATGGTGACTCTACGCATATGCAAAGAAATATTTCCTGGTCTTGAATCATCAGAAGGAATGACTGGGACATGGGTTGTTAAATTCCATAGGGTTTCCATTAGTTGATTTTCAAAAGTGGATAGCCAGATCTTTCTTTCTAGTCTGCCTTAGTCTGTTTAGCACCCTAGCAACTTGCCATTGTCTAGAGTTGGGTGGTGGCTCCATCTACCTGAGGTGCACTGGCAGGGAATCTGATTTGGGCACCTTCTAGATGGGAGACAATATTCCTACCATTGAAATATCATGGAAAGGGGAATGAAGTAAGTAACAAATAACTATTGTCTTCATTGATTAATAAAACAGAGTAAGAATTATTTTTTTCCTATTCACATGGAAAACAATTGCTTTGCTGCATAAATCCCAAGTGGTTAAAAAAAAATAGGACTGACCAGTAGGTAAGAATGGATTTTATTCAGAACTAGGTATCTGAGAAGTCAAATTTAAAATATGACCTACTTAAATTACTTAGGAAAAAGGGATGGGAGTTAGTTAGGTCAGAAAGTTCTCCACACACCAAGTGCAGCCTTCCTTGGATATGTTTGCAGTCTTCTTCCCAGGAATGTGGTTAAAAAAATTGCCAGAGAGCAGAGCACTCACTGGGGTGGACTGACGTCACAGAAAAAGTAGAAAGGAAGCTAATGAGAAGATGGAGGTTCTTGAGTTTGCTACTGGAGCAAAGAGAGTGCAGACAAATGCCAGGTAAGCTCTGCTAGGAGTGAAACACCTTTTCTTGGGGGTGACTGATTCATTCTTAGACATGACTCAACTCAGAGCCTCACATATATGTAGTTCAACCAGACCTTAGTCCAGAGGCTGGGTCAAAATTAGGGATCTCATGAACTAATAACCATCCTTCTATTTTATACTGTCAGCAGATGTGTATTATTGTTACTTTTTAAATGACAGGTAATCGGGAAACAAAGGAAACTATGAATGAGATGAACTGATACAACAGCTCTACCAATGGGCTCAAACATGCCAGTAAGTAGCATATCATTAAGAACCAAGGGCATCGGCAGTTAAAAAAAAAGAACCAATGGCATTGAAGGGAGAAGATCAAGTGACACTAAAGGCATTGGTAAAAAACAAAACTCAAAACACAACTTACTGTCAGTTTGTCCTACAAGCCTACAGGACAAGGAGGAGTTGCCCCTGTGGGTTTCTGAGACAATTACTCTTTACGGGAGGAGAAAGTCTCATCTTTCCCCTGAAGTGTGGCTGGTAGTTTCAAACTGTTAACATCAAGACTAGGAGCCCAGAGAATACCCTGCCATACCAACAGGGCTCCAGCAATTGAGGGAATACCATTTGAGACGCTTCAACATACAGTTGCAATGTTGGCAGTACTCACTTGTCTATGCCAATTCCTGGCAAGTGAAGTGGAAGGGATCCAAAGAACAGGGAAGCAACAGAGTGGGGAACTTCTATAACAATATCATTGTTATCACATGCAAGAAAACTTTGGCTCGAGATAATTAAAAAAAAAATGGTTACAGTAGTGCATTGACAGGAAACTACCAGATTCAGAAGAGGACATGGAACAAGGGATATTGAATGTCAGATGGATTTGGGCTGAGAGTGTAGGAAAGATATGCACCCCTGCTTTACTGACTATGAAAAGGCACTCAACTGTGTTAATAACAAGGTATTAATAACTGCAAAGAATGGGAATTCTAAAAAAACTGTACTCATGTGGAGTCATTAAAACAGTGCAAGGGGATAAAAATTAGGATGGCGGTGATATGTTAAGGTTCTATCTTTTTACCAGAATGATTCAATCTCTATGCTGACCAAATAATCTGAGCAGCTGGGCTAGATGATGAACAACACAGCAGAAGAACTTGGGAAGACATGTAGAAGCTATGTAGATGATGTGACTTTGCTTGCTGGAAGCAAAGAGGATTTGAAGCCCTTACTGACGAAGGTCAAAGATTACAGTTTGTAGATTACAGTTAAAAACACACAAAAGAAAAATCCTTTTGATTGGACCAGTGAGCAACATGGTGATAAGAAGGGAAAAGACTGAAATTGTCAAGAATTATTTTTTTGCTTGCTTGGCTCCAAAATCAGTGTTCATGGAAGCAGCAGCAGCAAAGCGATCAACTACACAGTGCTTTGGGAGAATCTGTTCAAAAGGATAAACTTTGAAGATTAAAATGTCCCTGACCTACCTAAACCAGGGTGTTTTCAATGGCCTCATATGCATAGGAAAGCTGGACAATGAACAGGGAAGACTGAGGAAGACTTGATACCTTTACATGACGGTCTTTGTGAAAAATACAGTGGGCTGAGCCCCGGTGGCATAGTGGTTGAGTGAGGGACTACGGCCCATTGGCTTGGCGGTTCAAATCCATTGGCAGCTCTCCAGGAGCAAGGCTGGGTAGCTCCCATGACCACCAAAGGGCAGTGATGCTCCCCCCCAAAAGAAAAATAATAAAGTATAGCATGAATTGCTTCAAGAAGAAATACATCTGCTTGAGAAGTAGTATAGCCACAGTGCGTCTTGGAAAAGAGGGCTGTGAGACATCCTCTCATGTGCTTTGAATGTGTTGTCAGGAGGGACCAGTCCTTGGAGAAGGATAATGTGCTTATTAAAGTGGAAGGTGAGCAAAAGAGGGTGACCTTTATTGGGATAGAGCCACACTGTGATGACAACAATGGGTGCAGACAGAAGAGCATTTGTGAGGGTGGAGAAGGACTGAGTAGTAGTGCATTCTGTTGTCTGTGGGGGTCATAGGAGTTGGACCAACCCAACTGTACTTTAGCCCCTTGTGCTGCTACAGCAGAAAGAGAAACAGAAATCGATTCTTTCATAGTGTGAGAGACTAGAAATCTGAATTCAGGGTGCCAGCTCTAGGGAAGGTGCTCTCTCTCAGTTGACCCTGGAGGAAGGTTCCTGTCTCCTTTCAGCACCTCCACATTCCTTGGAGATCTCCATATGTCTTGGCATCCATCTTCCATGGGCCTAGGGACTCTCAGTATTGGTACCTGGGTCCAAAGGACAAGCTCCACTCCTAGCTGTTCTTTCTTGGTGGTTCTGAGGTCCCTGTCTCTGCTTCCTTCTCTCTTCTTTACATCCGATGAGGGATGCAACCTGAGAAAAGGTGTAACATTCCAGGCTATCTGTTTATAACAGACTGGATGATCATATCTGATCTCAACATGGGGATGAGAGATCCCCCCATGGGGATCATCCTGTAACTGCCAAAGTGCATTGCTAACCACCACTGAGAATCAAGACCAGCCAAGCTCACCAACAGTTTTAAAGGACACTATTCAAGTCTTGATAGAACCCATCAATAACTACAACTTAGAGTTGGTCAGAGAATTAAATGAGAATACATCAAAAACCTCAAAGCAGTACTCAATACCTGCAAGGCAAGTAGCAGGTGGCCCCCCTTGAAATGTTAAGCTAAGTATTCAATATGACCTTAAGGGTTAACGAATGAAAAATTCAGTATGTCCGAAAACATATACATATACACAGTCCATGCACACACACCCCTAAAGGGGCTACAGCCATCACCACTACAAAGAATGAGTCTAACAGAATAATTTGATTAGAGTTTTCTTTTCTTTTCCTTCCTGGTCTTCTCTGATGTAGGCAGGGGGTGGCCTTGAGTGACCAGGAGCCACATGTGCACGGCTTGATGACCTCCCACCCCCCAACCAAAAGGCCCGCTGCTGCAGCTGCTGTTTAGAGTCCATTCCCATTCCTGGTGCCCCAGGAGACAGAGGAGAACTGCCCCGCTGTAAGGTCTTCCTGGGCTGTCATTGCTGGAGGAGTCTATTGCCGGCTTCTTTCTCCTGTGGAAACACTGCCTGCCTTTCATTAGCTGCTTGGCATTTAACCACAACTTCACTGGAGTTCCTAAGGCTTACAGGAGCAGAACACTGTGCATTCAAGCTTCTATTAAAAATTAATTAAAATGTTTGTACAAAGTGACAATTCTTGTTTTACTAAATCTCTTAAATGGAAACTCTAAGAGTCTTGTAGGAGAAAAATAAATTACCGCTGCCACTAACGACTGACAAGTTAACAGGCTGACGACAAAAAAATGACACAATTTAGATCCACCTAAATGGTGTAAAGCTTGTTTTAATGATGTAGCAAGTGCCGATTTTTCCCTCCTCCTGAAAGTTTTCAGTCTCAAAGGAGATGAATCATCAGTGTTATTCACTCCGTGGGAAGTAACAGGACCAGCCACCTCTGTTTGCTGTCAGTAAGGAAAACAACTTCTGCAGACGTTGGACTTATAGTAGAAAGAACACCTGGAGAAAAGGTCATCAAAGAGGGCAAAGCAGAAAAGTGGAGGGGAAAATGCCTGCATCCTGACAAATCAATTCTGGGCTAGACAGGATGTGCAGAGGGGGCTCTTAAATGATGTGCCTTTTGATAGGGATGGGTGGGTGCCGGAGGGGAGGAGTTGGAGGGAGTTGAGTATTGAGTCAGTAAGGACAGGGGCAGGGGAATAGTCAGGGTTCTAATATTGGTGGTGAGGAGGTTGGAGCTTTTCTGGTCTTGTTTGATCAATCAAATTGTATCTGAGAGGAATTACCGAGAGATGAAATGATGGTTAGGCATGATATTGTGGTAGAAAGAGAGAAACAAGAAAAAGAGGAAAGAAGAAGAAAGAAAAAAACATGTAGGCGTAGTTATAGATACACATATATATGTAAATATATAAGTATAGGTGTTTTTGTTTATATGTGTATATATATGCACATGCAACAAGGAAATAGATGGACTTTGGGCCTCTACTTCAATCTTAACTCAGTTCAAGAACAGTTTGTTATAATGATACTCCCTTTCCTGACATGATTGCCAAAGACAAAATAGGGACATACTGGCAAGCAAATATGGTAAAGAAAGCTGACTATTAAAATATATAGCATCTGAGGTCTTAAAGGCTTTTAGTTAAATAAGTGGCCATCTAACGGGGAAGAAAGTTCACATAGAAGAAGCACACCAGCCCGAGTGCTGATAAAGTGCCAATGGGAAGTGGTATCAGTTCAAAAACAAGCAGCTCAATCAATGTGAAGGGGCATGAGTATGGGGGAGACCCAAAACCCACCTGCAGGTTAACTGGACAATTCCTCTCAGAAGGGCCCTTCGGAAGTGATGCTAAATCCAGGTTGTGATATAGCACTGAAGAACCAAGTAATTAGCATCTAGTTTTTTAATATTTCTTCCCTTTACTATTATGATTTTAATTTGTTTTGCCTCATTAATTATGTTAGACTTGTGCATATTCAACTATTTAATTAATATTGTTTGCTACATGAAGGCCAAGATAGCTAACCCTTCAGAAACAGTAACAGGAGTAATGGGTAGAGAATGGGTAGAGCTGATAGTCTTGATGATTACAAGATGATGTAGTGAACCATAGAATTACACATGAATGGATATATTGGATGGTGTAAGAGATGGAGAATAAAAAAGAAAATTAAATAAGGGTTCGTGGGGGGTCGGGTGGGGAAGGGAAGGGATAAAGGGGAGCTGACATCAAGGAGTTCAAGAAGAAAGTGTTTTGAAACTGTGCTTGATGTGATTGGACTATGGAATGTTATGATATCTGTAAGAGCTCCCAATAAAATGATTTTTAAAAAACTACTTGAAGTTGGATTTAAAGTCCCCTTGGAAAAGGGAGCTGAAATTACTTGAATCCAGTAGCCAGGGAAATTGTCAAAACAGCATTAGTCGCCTGTAGCCTGGCATCCCAGGGAATCAGTCCATACAGACTCATCATCAATTTGTCTGTATATGGTGGTAACAAAAAGAGAGGACACAAGAATCAAAAAATTTGCGCTGAGGTATTGGTGACAAATACTGAACATATACTGAACATACTACAGAGAGCCAGAACACATCAGTCATTGCAGACATGCAGCAAGAGTATTTCTGAGGAGCGAGGACGATGAAACTTGGCTGGGAGTCCTATGGGTACTTCATTAGTAAAGACCAGTGTCTGGAAAAGGGAAACACATTTGGTAGCATAGAGAGTCCGTGGCAATGAAGGAAATTCTCAACAAGATACCTTGGTGCAACCCTGGTTCCAAACATACTGATGACCATGAAGGTGGCACAGGACTGGGAAATATCTGGTCCTGTTCTACATAAGGCCATTGTGTAAGGTCATCATTCGTTGAAGCTGATTTGAAGGCAACTAATAACCAAGGTGCCCTAGAGCTGTGGTAAAAGAATAGAATGAAATGTGCACAGCACGAGAAATAGAAAATCAAAAAGGAAGAACAATCTTAGCATATCTTCAACTGAAAAAACCCGGGAAACAAAGTCAAGCCTCAATTTGCAATATTGAAAGACTCTTTGGGCAAAATCCTGAATGACACAGGAAGGAGCCAAAGCAGATGGAAAGAAGCTATCACTGTACCAAGGAGAAATAATCAGTATTCAATCATTTCTAGAGATCACATGTGAACAAGAGCCAATGGTACCGAAGGAAGAAGTTTAAGCTGTACTGAAAGCATTAACCAAAATAAGGCTTCAGGCAAAGCCCAGTAACCACCTCCCTCCCCACCCCAACCAAACTCACTGCTATTGAGTGATGCCAACTCATAGTGAGCCTGTAGGACAGGGTAGAACTGCCCCTGGGGTTTCCAAGACTGCAACTCTTTATGGGAGTAGAATGCCCCATTTTTCTCCTGAGGAGTGGCTGGTGGTGCTAACCTTTCTGACTACAGCCAGACGTGTTACTTCTAAGCCACCAGGGCTCCTTACCCCAAACCAAAGTTCTAGAACTTGATGGAATACCAATCAGAATGTTTCAACAACGGATAAAACACCGAAGGCACTCACTTGTAAGAGATTCATATCCATACCCATTCCAAAGAAAAGTGACCCAACAGAATGTTCAAGTTATAGAACAATATCATTGATATCACCTACAGGTAAATTTTTACTGGAGCTCATCTGACATATGTTGCAGCAATACACTGACATGAAGCTGCCAGAGGTTCAGAAAAATTAAGAAGAGAATATGAAACAATTGCTATCATTGCTGATATCAGATAAATCTCTGCTGAAAGCAGAGGATACCAGAAAGAGGTAGTGTTTTATTGACTATTTCAAGGCATTAGACTGTAGATCATAGTGAATTATGGATAGTCTTGGGAAGAATGGGAATTCCAGAACACTTCATTATGCTCATATGGAACCTATATGTGGGTCAAGAGGAAGTTGTATGAACAGAAAGGGAATGCTACATGGTTTGAAATCAGGAAATGTGTGCATCTGGGTTGTATATCCTCTCACCATACTTATTCCATCTTTATGTGGAGCAAATAATCAGAGAAGCTACATTATGTGAAGAACTTGGCATTAGGATGTGAAGAAGGCTAATTAATAACCTGTGATATGCAAATAACCACCTTGCTTGCTGAAAGTGAGAACTTGAAATACAGGAGCGAAATCTTCACAACTGGACCAATAGGAAACATCATGATAAACAGAAAAGTTTGAAGTTGCTGGAGATTTCATCTTGCTTGGATTATAATCAGTGCTTATGAAGCAGCAGTCACAAGATCAAAAGACACAGTGTATGGGTCAAGGTGCTGAACAGGACTGCTGAAAAGCAAAGGCGTTACTTGGAGGACCAAGGCACATCTGACATAAGCCACGGTATTGCCAGTCACTTCATAGGAATGTGAAAGTTGGACATTGAATAAGGAAGACGGAAGAAGAATGGGTGAACTTGAATTATGGTGCTGGCAAAGAATATCGAAAGCACTGTGGATTGAATATTGAAAGTATAAACAAAACTGTCTTAGAACAAGCACAACCAGCATGGCTCCTAGAGGCAAGGATGGTGCCATAACATCTCATATCCTTTCAACATGCTGTCAGAGAGACTAAGTTCTAGAGAAGGACATCATGCTGGGTAAAGTACAGGGGCAGTGAAAAAGACCAGGGGCTCAAGAGGGGGTTGACACAGTAACTGCAATAAAGGGCTCAAACATAGGGACAGTTAGTTGTGAGGATGGTGCAGGACTAGGTGTGTTCATTTCTGCTGTACCTAGGGTCCTGATGAGTCAGAACTAACTTGATGGTACCTAGAAACAGCAGCAGCAGTAACAACAACAACAACAACAACAACATCAGCAGCAAAACTACAAAACCAAGTTCACTAACATTGAACAGGTTCTGACTCAGCTCAACCCTACAGGACAGAGTAGAACTGCTCTGGTGACTTTCCAAGGCTGCTGAGGGAGCAGAAAGCCTCATCATCTTCCCCGCAGAGCAGCCGGTGGTTTCGATTGACTCACCTTGCTGTTTTCCCAATGCATAGCCCACTACCCCACCATGGCTCCCACTCACAACTCCCTATTATGTACTTCAAAGAAGTAAATTCCAGTTTGGCTCCCTGTTAAGAACTTGCATCCCCACCCCCACCCCAAATAGACTGAATCAAAATCCACTTTTTTTTTTTTATAACATCCTTGGTTGATTTGGATTCAGTTTCTTTGAGAGGGAGACACAGATTCTCAGCAGGAGGTCACACCATCAGCCTGAAGCTGTTTGAAGCCCTGATTAATAGCTCTGTTGGGTGATAGCAGAAGACACTGAGAAAGAAACAGCCTCGATCCACTGAAACTCTGAGCATAATATCTGGGTCTTGGATTCATGAGGGAAAGCTCAATGTTCTTGCAACCCAAACCACTAGCCCCACTGCCTTTCTAGGCTGTGGAGGTAAGAAGTTTGCTGTGGTCCTTAGGAAAGGCGGGTTTGGTTACAGCTTCTGAAAAACCAAACTCACTGCCACTGAGGCCATTCTGAATCACAGTAACCGCAACGAAGGTTTCAGAGGCTGTAAATCTTAATGGAGCAAATAGGTTCATTTTTTTTTGTCCTAAGGAGAAGCTGGTGGAACTGAATTGCCAACCTTTCAGTTCTCAGTTCAATGCTGACCCAATGTTACTGCCAGGTCATCTTTTGAGTATAGCTAGCTCCCTGCAATTGGCACTCAAGTTGAGAGAGAATAAAGTTTGATCTCACTGCATACTGTGCAAAGGAGTTCTGACAATGCTCACAAGCAATGGGCTGCTAACTGCAAGGTTACAGGTTCAACCCCACAAACTCAGCTCTCAGGACAAAGATGACGGTATCTACTCCCATAAAGATGGACAGTCCCAGAGATGCCGAGTAAGGCATCTGTGCCAGAACTGACTTGAGGACAGTGGGTTGGGCACATTGTACAAAAGTTAACTCCATATAAACTAAACTCCTAAATGGAGAAAGTAACAAAATACTAGAAGAAAACATTGAAGACCGACGTACTTTCTTGGGAAAGGAAGTATTTAAAAATAACACAAATACCAGCAGTCATGAAGGAAAAGAGAAAATATCAGATGCAATTACATACAACTTAAACCTTCTATACAACAAGGAACACTCAACAGAACTAGGGACAAGTGGTACTGGGAGGAAGTATTTTTTAACACAAACCACTGACTGAGGTTTGATTAGCAAAATACACAAAGGCCTCTTATAAATCAGCAAAAAAAAAAAAAATAAAGCATATGGATGAAAACCTGGGCAAAGGCCCTAAACTCATAAACAGACACAGCACAGATTGTCAGTAAAAGTACAAGAGGATTCATTAACAGTTAAGTGAGTGACAGAGTATGATAATGAGAAATGATTCTTGGAAGAAATGAAAGGCTGATGATACTCATTGTTGCCATGGCTGAAGGAAAAGGGGCCGAGCAATCCAACGCCTGGTAGCTAATGTGCTCCATGCGATTCCCCTGGCTCAGCTCATTGCTTTAGGAAGCAGATCTCCAGGCTTTTCTTGGGAGGTATCTCTTGGAAGACTCCAACTTCAGCCTCACTGAACGGGGGCTTGCTCTATCCTGGTTCAACTCCTGCTGGGAACTTTCCTTTCTTCCGCAGATAAACTGAATCAGAATCCACATTTCACTCAGAGCCCTAGGTCTATATAAGAATCACCAGGCTCTATAGGATTAAAATTAATTCTAATTCAGTAGACCAAGGAAACCCCAACTCACTGCCATTGAGACTTGATTTCTGACATTTAGTGGACTTACAGGATGGAGGAGAAGGACTCCATAGGCTCCTTAAGGCAATCAATCTTTCTGGAAGCAGAGGGGCCCAGTTTTTCCCCGAGGGGCACCCTGGTGATTCTAACTGTTAATTTTCTGGTTAGCAGCCGAGTGTTTAACCATGTGCTACCAGCGACACTCAATTCACTGTGACTGGGGTGGAAATGCAAGTTCCCAGTGGGATGGGGCAAGCTGGGTTACAAAGCAATAAAGAACCAGTTCAGAGTCCTGAGCTGAACACTGTAAACAGTAACATGGGGGAACTCTAGACACAGGATTGGAGGGAGCCATAACCCCTAACGTGCTTTTAGGAGGCTAATTATAACTCACAAGACAATTCTCAAACTCATTGTGCCCAGAGGAGAAGTCTGGGAAACTTCTGGACCCCTCAGTCTTCCCAATCTATTAAATAGGGAGGGTAGCGAGGATTTTTTTGTGGGGAGCGAAGATGGAGGAAGTTAGAAAACAGAAGGCAGGCATGCTTATAGAAGGACCAATGCCAACATCAGTGGCCAGTGTGGCCTCGGGAGTCACCTTTGACCCTCCTGCTTCCTGCAGTCTCTGCAGAAGCCGCATCCAGCAGGACTGCCTCATGGAGAGTGGGAACAGGAGGATGGATTCTGACAGATGGGGTCAAAGTCCCCGGCTCAGAGGGCCAAAGTTCAGGCACACCAACTTCCTCATTCCAGCTCTGTCAAATGGTACATTAATAAGCAAGAGAGCGATTCAGGGAAGAATTTCCAGAAGGACAAAAAACTCATCAGGTGTGTCAAATCTCTGACATCCAGGAGCCATGTGGGGAAAGCAGCACACGCTGACTTAAGCACGAAAGTATGGATGCTTTAATTAATCCGGGGTGAATTTAATTGCTTTAGTTAAGTGGAAATCGGGTTAAAAATGATGCAGAGCATGCTGGGGTGTGTTAAAAACATGACATATGAGTTGGATGAATCGATAAATTAAAAGTGCACAGATGTTTTAATTAAACCCAGGGAAGTTAACGAAGATCGCAAGAGACTTTTAAGCCTATGATTAATTCAATTCATTTAAAATACCTGTAGAGATATGGGATGCCTCCATTTTGAGAGTTATAAAAGTTCTCAATCGATAAGTACTTAAGCTGCTCTTTAAAAAAGTCTTTTTTTTTTTTAGTGAAAGAACAGCCTTCATTACATAATGAATACGTAAATTCCGCGCAGTACACAGTAAGCTTTCCTATAGCTCCAGTCATCAGTGAAGTAGCTAGTCATTGTTAATGTGAGGTAGGCATCAAGTTTGCAGATAATTTGTGTCCTGTTACCCCAGGAGAAAATGGCCGCCTGGTTAAATCTCCCCGCTGCTAACAGGAAGGTTGGCGCAGAGAGCTCACCAGCTGCTCTGCCAAAGAAAGATGGAGCAGTGGCTTCCATAAGAAACCACAGTCTCCGAAAGTCAGTTATATTTTGTCCCTTGGGGTCACCATGTGTCAGAGTTCATTCAGAGGCAGTGGTTGGGACTTGAGGTGTGCAAGGTTGGAAGTTTCCCGAAAGAACGCAGAAGGCTCTGTTTTGTTCACTGCTGTCTCTGCAGCGAATACCTGCATCAATTCCCCTCTTTCCCCTTCTGCCTCTTCCTTTTTGACCAGCTGCAAAACTATAGACATTTCTCTATTTTAAAAACAGGGCTCCAAACCAGTTTATCCCAGTTCAACTCCCTGACGAAAATTTACCTTTCCAATCAACTCAGATATACTGAGTCCGGAACTACATTTTAACAAGATCCCCACCGTGAAGGGGGTCCTCCCTCCCTGGTGTGGAAGTTGCTGCACACAGTATTGGTAGCCATACGCAAATCAGTCTATGCCAGCAACCTCCCAAACTTGGCAGCTCACGAGGCAGTTCATGCTTGTTACATTTCCAAACAGAAAGTTCTCTGGGAGCTCAAATCCACCAGCCCTCTTCAAGGTAAATTGTTTCTGACACCCACAAATGTTTTTCTTCTTTCCCCTTTTAACAGCTCCCGGATAAATTGCTCCACGGGCTCTGGAGCCAGGTTAGCAGTTTGAAAGCACCAGCAGCCCCGCTGGAGAGCGATGAGGCTTTCTATCCTGGGTAGGAATAGTTCTACCTTATCCTATAGGGTCACAGGACTTGATGGCAGTGCCATCAGTAGCCCGGATGGCACTGTTAATGAGGGTTGGACTGCGAACCACAAAGTCGACGGTTCAAATCCACCAGTTAATCCTTGGGAGAAAGATGTGGCAATATGTCCCTGTAAAGACTGATAGCCTTGCAAACCCTATAGTTAGAGCCACCTCAGTTCTTGTGGGCTTTTTCTAAGTAGCCGAACAGCCTTAGAATGGTGTTTAATCTGGGGAGATGAGAGACAGCTGTGATCTGCACAGTGCTGGGATGGCCCCCGGCTGAAGAAAAAGATCTCACTTAAGGCAATAAACTACTGCTACAGAAAGTCATTCTTGGCTCTTCTCAATGTGACTATCAGTCAACATTATTTTTTTCTAATACAAGTCATGATAACATTGTGCCTGTTGATTTGTTCATAGGAGACCGGGAGATGTAGTGGCCTATAATCTAAAGGATCAGCAATTGGAAACCACCAGCTGTTCCAGAGGAAGATGGGGTTTTCTACTCCCGTTAAGAGTTAGACTTGATGGTGACAGGGGACACTAAGGGGGTCATGCCGCGGAGAGACTGTGGGAATGGAGCATAACACACGAGTGACTGGAGTAATGCCGATCCCCAGAGCCCCAAGGGTGGGCTTTGGGCTAAGAGAAGCAGTCTCCAGATCTCCCCCAGGACATGGGGGTGGGGGGTGGGGGGAGGGAATCATGGAAGATAGCAAACAGACCTGGACCTATGTAGGTCTGTTCTTCTTTCTCTCTCTCCTTTTCTTTTTAAAACCATATGTTTTCTTACAGTTCAGAGCAGACATTGCTGGTTGGCTACTTATATGGGATGGACATGGGAGGGAAGCTTGGGGTAACGGCAATGAGGTCAATGGTCCTAGAAGGTCTAGGGCAGTGGTTCCCAACCTATGGGTTGTGACACCTTTGGGGGTCAAAAGGACTTTCACAAGGATTACCTAACACTAATAGAAAACACATATTCCCAATCCGCCCACATGCAGGTACGCCCACGTACGGGTACTCATGCTACAACATGCTTCAAGACAAAATTTCATTTATTTGTCATTAGAAATAAATATCTCACAATATATATTACATGTTGTTTTTGTGATGAATCACTATGCTTTAATTATGTTCAATTTGCAAAAAGTACATCCTGCATATCAGATATTTACATGACAATTCATAACAGTGGCAACATTACAGCTATGAAGTAGCAATGAAAATAATTTTATGATTGGGGGGGGGCGGTCACCACAACATGAAGAACTGTATTAAAGAGTCACGGCATTAGGAAGGTTGAGAACCATTGGTCTAGGAGGAAGAAGGAGGTGAGGAGAAAGGTGTGGTGAGTGGACGGTGTCATGGACAGGAGAACAACCAGGGAACTGGAACCAGCATCTAGGAGAGGGTGGAGATCCTGTGAGTATTAGAGCAACACCAGGCTAGCAGAGAGGAAGCAGTAAGAGGTAGAAGAAAGGGGAAAGTGATCATGGGGCAGGAGGAGGCAAAAGGAAACAGAGGTAAGCTCTAGGAAGCAAAGGTATAGATGGGGATATTAACAAAGGTGTGCACTTATATAAATACACTAATCCATAAAATAGAGATATTGACCTATCAGGTATTATACGGAGGCTGCCGACAGGCCTTGGCTTATACCTTACCTCAACAGAAGAACACTTTGTTCTAACAAATTGGCATTCTGTGATGCTCACCACCACCATCCTGCGCCCCTCCTGCCGTCCCCCCCTTGAAGACAAAATGGGTGCATGAGCAAATGTGGCAAAGACAGAGGATGGTGCCGGCTATTAAAAGACATAGTGTCTGGGGTCTTAAGGTATTGAAGTTAAACAAGTGGCCCTCCAACAGTGAAACAACAAGCCCACATGGAAGACGCATACCCTGGTGTGATCGTGAAGTGTCATCGAGACTGGGCAACACCCCAAATCAGAAGTCACATCAAACAATAAGCAAACAAAAATGCACTGGTGAGAATGGGGGTTGGGGGGTTTGGAGTGGAGACCCAAAGCCCATCTGTGGCTAATGGAACCCCCCCCCCCAACAGAGTGGTCAAAGGGAGAGGAGGGGTCAATGAGGGTGCAGCAGAGCACCGATGGATCACACAGTACACCTCTGATCCCTTGAGGCCTCCTCGCCCCCCATTATCATGACCCCAGTGCCACTTCCCACTCAGGACTAGATGGGAGCATGTACATAGGTATAGGCAAGAGATAAAGCTCAGGACATATGTCACCCAGGAACAGGAACGGGAACAGAGGAGAGAAGGGGTTGGACCAGGGAGGGGGCACCAATTGCAATGAATGGCACATAACCACACCCCCACCATCCAGGGGGAAGGACAACAGAAACAAGAGGGGAAGGGAGACAACAGCCAGTGTCCGATTTGAAAATACTTAACAATCTATCAAGGGGCCATGAGAGTTGGGGTGGGGAGGTGATCGTGAGGGAAGCAGAACTGATCCCAAGGGCTCAATGGAAAGTAAAAGTCTAGACAAGAACAATGGACTATATCAACTAATATGTCAGGTACCATTGATGTATGGATTGTAACAAGAGTTGTGAGAGCTCCCAATAAAATGATCTAAAAATAAAAAAGAGTTAGTCCTGAAAACTCAATGACAGCTACGTTTTCCCCCTGACTTGTTAATGTGAGGCAGACATCATACCAAACACTTTGCATGCTGTATCTCACCCCATTCTCTTAAAATACACAGGGGTTGGTATTCTAGAATGGTTACCACCATTTTATGTATTTATTTATTTTTTAAAAATCATTTTCTGGGGGGCTCATACAGCTCTTATCGTAACACATACATACATTGCATCAAGTACAATTGTAAATCTGTTGCCATTATCATTTTCAAAACATTTTCTTTCTACTTGAACCCATTGTATCAGCTCATTTTCCCTCCCTCCCTTTCCCACCTTTCCTCTCTTGTGACGTCTTAATAATTTATAAATTATTATCACCTCATGTCTTACACTGACCAATGTCTCTCTTTATCCACTTCTGTTATCCATCCCCATAGGATGGGCTATATGTACATCTTTGTGATCAGTTGCCCCTTTGTGGTCAGTTTCTCCTCCCACCTTCCCCTTCTCCTCCTGGTATCGTTACACTTAAAATTGGTCCTGAAGGGTTTATCGGTCCTGCATTCCTTGTGTTTCTAGCTCTTATCTGTACCCATGTGTGTATATGCCCTGGTCTAGGCAGATTTGTAACTTACCCCCATTTTAAAGCAGGGCTTTGAACCAGTTCATCCCAGTCTGCTGCCCCTTCAGCAGAGAATTTGCATTTTCCTGCCAGATGTACTGAATCTGTACCTATAGTTTAACTAGTTCCCAGGTGATTATAAGAGATTGCCTCGACATCTTTTTGAAATGTAGTTTCTAAAGCATGTGGTCGAACAGGAATTAACTGGTTCAAAACCCTGGCTCAAGGGCAGTGGCACTTGGAATAGCTTCTTCCCAAAGCTGAATGTGTACTACAATCACCTGGGGGTCTTGTTAGGTTGTGACTCAGAAGGTCTGCAGTGGGGCCTGAGACTTGGAGCTCTAACAAGCTCCCAGGTGAGCCCAGCCTGTTGTGTGTTAACAAGTCCTCCAGGTGATTCTGATGCAGGCTGAAGTGTGATAACCATGGAGAATAGCACAGTTGAACCACATGGGCGTAAAGTGCACGGACCCAGTAATACATGTTTTTTTTTGGTGTGTGTTTTTCCCTGCTGCTATTGTGGTGTGCTCAAGTGTTGCAACTCACCAATTAAAATGCCACTTGGTGCTAATTATATCCATGTGAGCAGCTAGTTTCCAAGAACTCACAAAGATTTGATTATCGCCCCACTGCCTTTTAAGCAGATACTGGAAACACTCGAGTTTACCCCAATACAGTCAGGGAGGAGAAATCCATATAAATAGGCCCCTGCAGTTATGATCTGTGTTGGTTGAGGGTCAATTGTGGTTTTAAAGCCATCCCTGGAGAGGAAGTTTAGCTTTCTCTGAGTCTTGGTTTTCTTAGGAGTGAAATGGGTGTGATGGCAATGTAGTCTGTGAAGGTACAATGAAATCATTCGTGTACAACCCTTCACACATTGCCTGGTATGCAGTTCATCTCCAGCATGTGACAGACTCTCTTTCTGCTATGTTACCATGGAAAAAGACATCATGCTTGATGAAGCGGAGGTCAGCCAGGAAGAGGAAGGCCTTCCATGAGATGGGGCGGCACAGTGGCTGCAACAATGAGCTCAGCCATAGGAGCAATGTGAGTTTGGCTCAGGAATGGGCCATTTTCCTTTCGGTCCCACGTAGGGATCGCTCTGGATCAGAACCAACTCATCCAGCACCTGACAGCAGTCACAATGTTTATTGAGCATTTCATGTGTATCAGGCACAATGTATACCTTTCCCTTTCCGTCTGCACAACAGGTGAAATAGCCATGGCTCCTATTTTCTACATGAGAAAAGCCAGGCTCAGGAAGATTCAGTTTCTAAAGTGGCTAAGTTAGAGAAACATGAATTTAATGCTAAAATCTAGTCTAGTGTCTCAACATCATCATATGCAACTACAATTTTGTTGAACATAATTCAACAATGGGTGCAGCAGCATACTGACAGGGAACTGCCAGACATCACAGCATGAAGGAGATCATTTCTGACATCAGGCAGATCTTGGCAGAGATCAGAGAATCCAGAAAGATGTTTTCTATGCTTTAGTGACTATGCGAAGGTATTGACTTTGTGGATCTCAACAGAACTCTGCACACCATTGAGAACCATGGAAATTCCAGAACATTTCATTGTGCTTATGTGGAACTTCTACAAAGACTAAGAGGCAATACTTTGAGCAAAACACAGGAATCCTTCCCTGCTTTAAATAAGCAAAGGTGTGCATCTCGTGGTAGCCTTTAACCATGCTTACTCAATCCATATGCCGAGGAGGTAACCTCACATTTGGACTTTATGAAGAAGAGTGCTGCAACGAGATTAGAGGACGACTCACTACTCATCTGCATAGGCAGATGACACCCCTGTGCTTGCTGGAATCAAAAAAGACTTGACGCCCTTGCCGAGGAAAATCAAGGACTACAGTCTTCACTGTGAATTATACTTCAATGTAAAGAAAACACAAATCTCACAACTGTACCAATAGCTAACATCCTGATAAAGGGAGGTAGATGACGGAAGCTGTCAGAGATGTCATTGTTGCTCAGATCCACAAGGAACGTTCATGAAAGCAGCAGCCAAGAAATCAAACCCCATAACTGCATGGGGCAAATCTACTACAAATGTCCTCTCGAAAGTGCTCACAAGAACTAGATCACTCTGAGGCCAAAGGTGCACGTGGCCCAGGCTCAGTACCTTTGCTTACCTTACATTCACATGACAGATGGACAGGAAGATCGGAGAAAACCAAATGCAGTTGAAACATGATAGTAACAAGGAATACTGACTAGATCATGGGCATCCAGAAGAATGAACAAACTTACTTTCGAAGAAGGAGAAGGATTGCTCCTTAAAGTGAGGGTGGTAAGACTTCCTCTCATGTGCTTTGGACATGTTAGGTGAAAAAGACAGACGTCATGGTTGGTGCAGTGGAAGGTCTTAATGGGGAAATGGAGGCCCTGGGTCGGGGAGCTGGGTTGACACAGTGGCTGCCACAATCACCTCTACAATAACCCTTATGAGGAGGGTGCAGACCTGGGCAGTGTCTTCATCTGTGGACACGGGGTCGCTACGAATCAGAACCAACTGAAGGACACCTGACACCAACACAAGCGGCAGCTTCATTCATCACTTTGCTCTTCTGAGACCGTGTGGGTGAACTGCTCAAAAGATGCCATTGTCTGTAAAACTGTCCCTTTTCCTCGGCTTTGTATCACATTCCCTCCCACCGCCTACCTTTACCTCTCTCTCCTCCTCTACCTATGTGCCTTGAAGATGGCTGGCTCATAATTTCAGGATGACCGGTCATTTGACACAGGAGAATCTTGTTCTCCACTACTCTGGTTCATATACATTTTCAGCTAATGTATCCTTTCTGTAAGTCTGTCTCTTGGGGTCACATCACAGGTATTTAGCAAGCAATGGCTTTGTACTGCGTACCTCTATGAACCATTCAAAGAGGATGTCTAGAAGCTTACACTCTAGCTGGAGAAACCTATATAAACATCAGGTCCAACATGAAGTCAGAGCCATTGACAAGACATTGCCAAGGTTTTTGTGATTAGTGGGTTACAGTTTGGGGATTCATTGACGACCTCATGACATGTGGACTTGGCCATAAAGCATGACCAGCAGTTTGATAGGAAAGATTGGGATTGGCCAGAATATTGTAGTTGAGAGAACAGGCTGAGTCCACAGGCTGAGTCCAAAGGGGGACCATCAAGCTCAGTGGGAGCCAAGTATTTGGGAAGGCTGGAACTCATCCTGTAAAGAGCTTCCCTGCATGAGGATAGTAGCTTAGATCATGGAGGACCTTGAATGCTATTCTAAGAAATGGGCTCTTTAGTCTCAAAAAAGTGCCACGACCACTTGCCTCTCAGTCTTGTGGTAGGCCGGTTACATAGTTACATTCTTGAACCACATACCAGCCCTAAAGATTTAGGGTTTGGTGACATTGGGGAGGAGCCAGGGACAATGGATTCATAGCAAACTTCCCCATCATCCTTCCTATAATTCAACATAGACAACTGTTTGGGGAGTCAAAAGGCAATTGGAGCTCAGTGAAGGTGTTTGAAGTGGGAAATAGCATGCTCTTAAAAGCTCTTGGAGAATTCTACCCGTGATGAGGGGCGCTATCAGGAAGAGGTGATGGGTCTGAGGTAGGCAAGAAGTGTAGTGGAGAAGGCTGGAGGTCAATGAAGCAGGAGTTGGGAAATGGAGGGGTACTTGGGAGGAGAGTGAGTGAGAGCCAGCAGGCTCTTCAGTCTGATGGAATTTGGTTTCTGTGCTCTTACCTAGAAAACAACTGTCTTGGATTCAAACTCAGAATCCTAGCATATAGCCACCTTATAAGCTGTCTCCAAAGCAAATCTGCATGCCTCTTGTCCCAGTCCAGGTCTTTGCCAGTGGGATGGTGGGATCACCTGGTTTGAATCCCAGCAATACCACTTACTCATTGAGTGTTCTAGAACAAGCCCCTTAACCTTTCTGTCTCCTTTGCCTCACCTATAAAATAGTATAAAATTATCTGTGCAATAGCACTATTAAACCACAGAAGAGCAGATAGGGCTTGTGTGATTTCACTTTTAAGAAACAGCTGCTTTTATTCTTAGGTGCTCTTGAGTCGTTCTGGATCACAGGCATGGGCAGAGTGCTAGAAACTGATTCTCCAGGTGGGAAAGCATGCAAAATTCCCGGTGGAGCAGTACTGAGCATGAGCACTGGGTGACGGGGAGGATGGTGCCAGAGAGGACATTTCATCTTGTGGACATAGTGGGGGCGCAGTCAGTCAGAGTCCACCTGTCAGCAATTCAGCAGAGCAGGATGATGGTGGTCAGAGGTTAGAGCCAGAAGTTGGTCTTGAAGGCCTGGGAACTTCATATGACACTGGCAAGATTGCCATTCTCTGTTTTCAAGGCTCTGAAGAAACTATGTAGGCGCTGGGAGCCACCACTGGAGAGGACTTCATATTTCTGTGGTTGTGGCATTTCTGGGTCTCCAGCGACAGCAATACAGCACCAGGAGACCCAAGACACAAGCCTGCTGCTCTCTAGTTACTCCCGACTACCCGTCTCTCGGCAGGGCAGAGTAGAACTGCTTCCTAGGGTTTCTGAGTCTGTAAAGCTTTCCAGCAGCACACAGCCTCATCTTTCTCCCAGGGAACAACCGATGGCATTGAACTGCCAACCTTGTGATTAATAGTTAACTGGAAACTTAACCTGCTGTGCCCATGCATCCCCTCACATGACAGGGGTGGCAGTGTGTGACGTTTCTGCTGGTACTTCTAGCTCAGCTTCAAGAAGCCACCTGAGGAGTCAATGTCAAAACAGAGAGGTTGGGAGTCTCAAGTATCTTTGTAAATACACAGCGGCTTCACAAACAACTCAGGGAAGCGTCGGAAGTAAATGACAGGCTTTCAACGAAAAGAAAAGGAAATAATAACTTAACAAACTTTCTCACCCACAACCAATAGAATCAAAGTGGCGAAAAAGCCAGGGAAAAAAGAATTATATATTTGTATATATTTAAACAGTAGAATTAAAAAATAATTTGAATAATCAGCACAATGAGAATGGGACATCTGAAGGGAGGCATCTGAAGAAAATGGTCCAAAGTACTAGGGAAGAAATTTTGGACTGGTTGATTTTTATGCTGCACGATTAATGAACTTCTATACAGAGTGACACTGTGGAGTGTCGTTCCTTTATTAGGTGTTCTCTCCTCCGAATTTCCTCCACATTCTTTGATACTAATTGGCTAATCTCATTGACTCACAAGTCACTGCTATGTAAATATTGGTATCTTCTCCTTCATCACGTCTATGGCATGCGAAGCCTCCATCCCAGCCCTCCGGAGGTGGGAGGTCCATTCCCACTTGTGTATCACATGCCTCCCTTAGATGGAGACCCAGGGAGCAGGACCCATGCCTCTTCTGCTCCTCATTGTATCTTTGCTATTTACTGCAGTGTTGGCAGTCCTGTATTTTTAGCAAGTTGTGTTGCTGTGTCTGTCTTTAAGTTGAACTTCCTTGTACGTTGCGACAGGTAAGGTTCACATTGAATTTCAGAGAGCCAAACGTGTGTCTTAGTATGTAGTAAAAAGTATACCTTTCTATGCATAAAAATGGACACATTAAAACAGGGGTCCCCCAACTTTTTAAACAGGGGGCCAGGTCACTGTCCCTCAGGCCATTGAAAGACCAGACTCTAGTTAAAACAAAACAACAACAACAACAACAACAACAACAACAACTATGAAAAAATTCACTGTGGGCCTGGGATGAGTCAGCTGCTAAGGAGGACAGGCAATGGCGGCAAAAACACCGGTGGGCCGGATAAATGTCCTTGGTGGGCCACATGTGGCCTATGAGCTGTAGTTTGAGAACTCCTGCACTAAAACATCTCTGACAGAGTGCGCTAATAATCGTGTTTTGATGTATGACACAAAGTAACGTCTGTTTGCTGTCACAAGTCACCATATATAAAGATCACATTTTTAATGTAATAGACTTTGCTGGGCTTCGTTTGTAACTAAGGATTGGGCATTAAGTCAGATGTCAGGAACCTGGGGACTTCTTGTTCCCGGGGCAGTTTGCTAGCTCCCCCTTCGCCTTCTCCAAACATGGGGTCCCAGGCACAGCAGGGTGGGATGGTGCTTAGTCGCCTGCATCATCGTGACTGTTGGCGTGCTTGTGTCCACGGTGGCCAATATGTGTCTTATGTGCCTT
Organism: Nesogale talazaci; assembly: GCA_004026705.1. Classification (NCBI taxonomy): domain Eukaryota; kingdom Metazoa; phylum Chordata; class Mammalia; order Afrosoricida; family Tenrecidae; genus Nesogale; species Nesogale talazaci. Next base: position 24,685 of record PVJH01018742.1, read on the forward strand.
TTTAACCAAGAAAACTCACCTTCTAGCGTGATTCTGGGAAAAATTCTACTGTAACCAGGAAAAGTTTCACTGGGTAATCATTAGAAATAGAATGACAGGCCTTTCTTCCTACACTGTCTTAGCTTGGAAGCTCCACTGTCCACCATGGGTGATCCTCTTTGAAATACTGGTAGTCTTGCCTCTGGCATCACTGCTGCCCCTGTGTGACAAACCACCAGGTGGTGGGTTTGGAGTCACCATATGTACTGCCTACCTTCCATGGAGGAGGGAAAAGCAGGTGGAGGGTATTTTTTGCAGCTCTGGTTTTTGAGTTGCTCAGGAATCCCAGACTGGAGGGGGCCGTTGAACAAATTCTCAGCCATCGCCTGTAAACCACTTCGTCCATTCATGGCCGCCACACTGCAGACTGGCAGACCTACCACAAGAAGGAGCTGCTGCTCGCTCTGTGCATCTGAGGGGAGCAGCAGCGCCACAGAAGGTCAAGAGAGCAAATCAGCATTTCTGTCACTTGGACACATTGTTGGTCTCGGGATGTGAGGGGAATCTCACTTGCTAACGTGGCAAATTCTCCCCTGGCAGGAGGGCCTGAGTCTGTGGGTTGCCTGTAGTAGCAGAAACTGTCAAACCTTAAGACACTCCAGGTACATCTGTCAGGGAAGGGATGGAAGTGAGCGGGAACTTGTGATGAGGGAGGACCTGGTGCTCCGCTCAAGGGTTTTGATCCAGAAAGATGGAAAATAATCAAAAGCCCCAGACAGGAAATGGACTCACTGCTCTGGGCAGCAGGAGGTTTAGGATCCGCTGTTGTCCTCTCTTAAGCTGATGATGTGGTTACCTCATCCTGTCTGCTCCAGGTCACTTCTTGCTAATTCTTTGGAGCTTTTTGGGTTCACGGTGGTTTCAATACCACTGACAGATCACATGGCACACAGCGGGGGTGAGGGGGGCAGCCTTCCACCTCTTGGCCATATGTGCAGGGGAGAGTGATCCACCAATACACGCATTTACCCACTCATGCAAATGGATTTTCACACCTACACACTCATGGGCAACATCCATATTTCTTTTTTGCCTTACTAATATTTAAGGTGCACCTTTGATATCATGCACTAGAGAGGGTCCAGTACTTCACTAGGAATGTGTAGCTTTAATCTAATCATGAGAAGGCATCAAGTGAGTCCACTCTGAGTGATGTACTCTAAGTACCCAAATAGTACTCATCTGAAGGGTCATGCTAATGGAAGCAAAGGGAAATCATGAAACACCCCAGGACTGGAGGAGGCCAGTGCAACAGAAAGGAGTTTTGAAGGCATGCTGGGGTAAGCATCTGGATGGTAAATCCATGGCTGGAAGTTCAAACCCAGAAACTCCTCCACAAGAGAAAAGGCAAGGCTGTCTGCTCCCATATACATTTCCAGTCTCCGAAACCCTTGAGGGCAGTTCTACCCTGTCCTACTGGGTTGTGTGTTTGTTGACTCAATGGCAGTGAGTACGCTTGTTTTTATTTGGAGTTCAATGGGCCAGAACCAGAAAAAAAGGGCAAACAAAACAACAAAAATCTGTAAATTAGCTAATAGCATTGCATGAATGTTCATTCCAGATTTTAACAATTGATGATCTATATCAAACCCATTATTGTATCATGGTGTAACCTATTGCTAACATCATGATAAATGGAGAAAAGATTGAAGTTGTCAAGGATCTCTTCTTGCTTTGATCCAAATAGCCAATGCTCATGCAAGCAGCGGTCAAGAGAGCAGATGACACTTTGCATTATGTAAAGACCTCTTTAAAGTGTTGAAAAGCCATGGATGTTACTTGAGGCGTAAGGCACATCTGATTGGAGCCATGGTATTTTCCATTGCCTCATGTGCATGTGAAAGTTGGAGATTGAATAAGGAAGACTGAGAAGCCTTCAGATTTCAGTGCTGGCGATGCATATTGAAAGTATCATGGATTGCCAAGAGGACAAACAAATCTTTGTTGGAAGAAGCAAGGCCAAAGTACTCCTTATGGAAAGGATGGTGAGATGTCATCGTACATACGTTAGACATGTTGACAGGAGAGACCAGTCCCTGGAGAAGGACACCCTGCTTGATAAAGTAGAGGGACAGACAGAGAGAGAGAGAAATCTTCAAAGGGATGGACTGACACAGTGGCTGCAACGATGAGCTCAAGCCAGGAGCACTTGGGAGGATGCCCCAGGACCAGGCAATGTTTACTTCTTTTGTTCACGGGCTTGCTGTAGGGCAGCACTGACTTGAGAGTACCTCACAACAACATGTCAAGCAAACCCACTGCTGGCGAGTGGGTGTCATAATATTTTTTCACTCCATTTCCCCAAGAACTTTCTGAAGTCCATAGTATGTACCATTTTGACATTGTTCCGTGAGTCTACAATGATTTCAAAGTTAGAATTTACTTCGTGAATGATATGAGGATGGCGAAAAGGTTCTGCAGCATAGACTCAACATGGTACCTGTACACATTTAATCCTCGATGACCAGAGTTATTTAAGATAGGACTTCAAATGGGCTCATTGCAGTTTGACCCCTTTCTGAGAATTTGCATTTCCACACCAGATATACTGAACCTGAATCTACATTTTAACCAGACCCCTTATGCATCTGTGAGACTCACACAGCGATCTCAGAGAGTCACTCCAGATCTTGGTATCATGTAGTTTCTGACTCCCTCTATCTGAAGCGGTAATGTCGATTCTCCAAAGTGGAGCCAGGATGAACTCATTTACAGTTCGTTCAGAAGCTACAGGAAGCACAGGTTAGCATAGCATGAGTCAGTTAGGTGCCAATCATCAGATCTGCCATGGATGCTATGGTGGCTTAGTGGGCTCTGCATTGGATTGCTTACTATGGGGTCTGCGGTTCACACCTACTTGCTTCTCTGTGGGAGAAAGATGAAGCTTTTGCTTCTGAAAAGATTTACAGAAACCCCTCAGGGCAGTTCTACTCTGTCCTATGTGATTCAGAGTTGACTCCATTCTGGTTTGGTTTCCCAGGGATCGTAGAAGAGGGCTTTATAACATTTGTACAACAGTTCCTTTACCTTTTAACTCCATCTTTTCCTACAGATATTTTTGGAGCCCCCTCACATCATCTGTATGCCTATTTCTACTCGTATTTGCCTTTATCCAAATGAAGAGCTAGAGCACTTCATTAATTTCAGGAGCCAATCATGATGAGAGGTGATGTTCACACCTTGATCTTCTCTTGAAGCAAAGATGGAGGCTAAGGGCTTGGCCCCACTTTCTATATTCTGGATGTGGAATGCAACTGTAGGAAGCTGGCTTGGCTTGCAGGGGCTTGAACGTGGCACTCCCACTCCTGGCCTGTGAGCTTGTTCTACTTGTGATCTCTCATCCCCTGTTAGAGACTGAATGAGTCCTGGTGGCACAGTTTGAAACCACCCGCTACTCCATGGGGAAAAGAGGCGGCTGTCAGCTACCGTAAAGAGTTACAGTTGCCGAAACTCACAGGCCCAGTTCTGCCCTGCCTAGAAGGTCACCCTGAGTTGGCACTGACTCCATGGCAGAGAGTGTGAGTGTTCTGAGTTCACGCTAGAAGATATTTCAAATACCACCAAGGGTAGACAGGTTCCAGCGCACTTCCAGAGCAGGACCGCGTAGGAAAAGGGGCCTCCTTCTGAAAACCAGTCCCTGAAAAGCTGAGGAAATGCAACAGCACAGTGTTCCGCCTGCTTGCTTGGACACCTCACCAGGAGGGAGCCTGTGCTGGAGGAGGACACCGTGTTTGGTGAGGGAGGATGGCACCACAAACACAACAGCTGGCACACTCCCCCACACTGGCAGTCGTAAGGAGGAGGCATGACCAGGCCAATGATGCTCTGCTCCACGGGACACAAGGCTACCATTGAATTGAAGTTGACTCACACAGCTTACGCATCAACCTGAGATTTTTGTTGATGGCAATTGATGCTAGTTTTACCTTTCTTATGGATTGTGTGTTTGTGTGTGTGTGTGTGTGTGTGACATAGCTCCTTTGCAAACGAACCTATCTATGTAAGCATAATGAACTGATCTCGTGCCTTTGCTAAGTATATCCTAATGCTCATGAATTCAAGAGGAGAAAGAAGGTGGTACAGGAAAGGTCAACCCTGGGAAGAGATGGCTTAGCTGAGAGGAAAGCTAGTCTAGTCTGGCTGCAACACATCCTGGGGGGGAGGTCGGTGCTCAGGTGGTAGCAGAAAGGCTGGCAGTGAGACCCCACCCTGTGGCTTGATGGGAGAAAGGCCTGCCCCTCTGCTGACATAAAGATCAGAGTGCAGGAAACCTGCTGGGGCAATTCAGGATGGAAGGTGACTGGATTGTCCATCGCAGCAGAGTTCTTCCCAGGGGAGCCTCATCGCTGTGTCCAATTCAAAATCACCGAGGGAGAAGCAGGAGCAGGACAAAGAAGTCACAAGACAGACGGGCACCACTCATAAGCCAACTTGGCCAACAGCAAACGGGGAAGCAAGGGAAAGGCAATTCTATTCTGTAAATGCTTCAGTTCTTGGTTCCCTGCTCACATCGGCGGTGACATTAAAATATACAACAACTGCAAGCCTGATAGCAGGAACAGCTCCTGGCGTGGAGGAGTAACTCTGGTGCACGACAACTCAATGCTTGTTTCACAAGAATCAATTACAGGCTGTGGCTAATGCATGCTTGGAGTGTGCGCCCAGCCACAGCCCAGGTGGCGAATGCAAAACACACACCGAGAGTCCTTTCAAGCAGCTAAATGCACACCCCATTACAGATCCATCATGCAGAATGGGCGCTCGTCTGCAAATGGATCGAGAGCAGAGTTCTTAAAAGGCCGAGGTACTTAGGTCTGAAAGGCCAGTCCCCGGATGTGCAGTCCGAGCACACATGGTTCTCAGGATTAATAATACATCGATGTGTGTCAGTGTTAATACACATTTACAGCTCGCGGTCCAGGCAGTCGAGCGCTCCAGTCCATTTGCAGCCACATATAAAAGGACTACTCTGTCCTTCCTCTCATTAATGCCTTCACTCCCAGGAAAATTAGATTACCCAAGAAAGGGCCATTCAAATGAGGCTGAGGTTTTCCTTCCTGCACGGCCCCAGCTAGGTAGGTACTTAGCCCAGGGATGCTGCATGTGGCCCTGCCTTACTCCTTGCGTGCAACGGCAGAGCCTGAGCTAGGTTCCTGCTTGCGGGTAAGAGTGCTGGCTCCATGATGTGTCTGCAAGGCATTGGACAGAAGAGGCTATGGAAGGAAAGAGGGTCATGAGAATCACTCAGCAGCATCTTGCGTTCTTGTTCCTTTGAACTCCTACAAGCTTACCCAAATGTTCACTATGTGGTGTCCTGGAAACATCTGATGGTAGACAGCATTATTTAAGGTTTAGACCACACGTACACCCTCCAATATAAAAAACGTCTCCCTCCTTTCTTTATTAGTCAGTATAATGGATTGAACTGTATCCTCCCAAGACTCATGCTGAAGCCCTACTGCTCAGGTAGCTGTGCACATGGCCTTGTTTGGAAAGAGGGTCTTTGGAGATGCTGTCACTTCAGTGACTGTGCAGTCATGCTGCAGGGCATGAGTGGGTTCTCATCCAATCCCCATAAACAAGCACAAGGAGACACACACACACACAGAGAGGAGGGATGCCAAGGGGCACCATGGATGGAAGCTAAGGACACATGGTGTTCCCCAGAAGTGAGAGCTGACAAGGGGGCAGTATCTCTCTGACCCAAGAAGGATGCAACTCAGTTAACACCCTGGCTTGGATGTCGAACTTCCAGATTATGAGGCAATATGTTTTTGTTCTGATAAGCCATACAATGTGTGGTATTTTTCTGATAGGAGCTGAAAGAAAAGCAAGACAGCTAGCATTCATAAAGTTGGGAATCTCAAATCCTTGAACCATTTTTAATAAGTGAAATAGGTTTCTCACCCGCTGAACTAGTGTGTTGAGATTGGGAAGGAGAAAGTGGCTCTCTGTAGCATTTACAGAGCAGCTTCGTTCATCATGAGGATCCCTGGTGGGCTAGTGGGTATGCAAGGTCAGCAGTTCAAGACCACCAGCTCCTTCATGAGAGAAAGATGGGGTTTTCTACTCCCATATAGAGCTATAGTCTCAGATATTCATGAGCTACTCTGCTCTATCCCATTGTATTGTTGGGATTGTTGTGAGTTGATGACATGATGGCAGTGAGCTTGTTTTGTTTTCTATTGTTTGCTCAGGATTGCCTCCTCTTAGAACGTTAAAGCAGGAGACGCTTTTAATGGAGCTTAGCTAAAATTTTGGATGGGGGGCTCCACCCTTTGTAGGCTTTCAGTGTGCCCAGTGTCTCATAGCCCCCTCCCTTGAATCGAGACCATCCCCACTTTCTGGATGAGAAGACCAAGGGCCCGAGGTGGCCAGTGACTTGCACAGGAGTCAGAGATACGTGATAGCTGAGTTGGGATTGGAATTTAGCATCATCTGACTTCAGAGCAAAGGCCTGCCACCTCTGGTGCTGCTGGGATGCCTGGTATCAGTGAAGGGGGATTCCACGTGTTGGGTCATCCCCAGCAGGAAAGGAAACATGGAAGAGAATGGGGAAAATTATGATAGGTGTTATTTTACCTCGATTTTATATTAACTGTGGTCATTTCCACACACATCCGTGGATGTATGTGTTGGGTCAGAAACACATAAAGGTCACACTGACAGCAGCCTGCGAAGCAGGTGTGCCGCTCTTAATTCCCTGTGCTTGTGAGCTTCATTTTCTTTCTGATATTACCTTTCCCTCAGCCATCCCAGAGACCCGGCCATTCTGTGCGAAGCCGTGTAGATAAATTAATAATACAATTTAAAATCGATTCCACTAAGATAAATAGCACTTCCTAGATTAAGAGAGTAGCTGGCCAGAATGAATGAAATTTACTAACCCTGAGATGCTTAATCTTCCATTACATAGAAGCTAATGATTATAAGAAAGGGGTGATGGTAATTCACTTCTGCTTTTACAGGAAACCCAGTCATCTCATTTTCAGCAAATCTTTCTTCTCAGCACACCTTGATGCCAAGGATAACTGCCCTGCTCCTAGAGACCTGCCGGCCAATTGTCATATATTACAGTGTACTCATTTCCAAAGGGTCAGGCCTCCTGGCCTTACAGGATAGGTGTGCAGGTGGGGCTTGCTGGGAAGGCTCCTTTGGCCCCGCTATGCCCCTCTGAGAAGCCTAGGCTCTTTTTCCAACCACAGTAGAGAGGTTCTGGCAAATACCTTTTGCGCAGTCTGCTCCTAGGAATCCTGGGAAACAGTGACACATTCCGGAGACACACTCGCCATTCCCGTGGCAGTTGCGTGGACAGTCTTGCACCGAATCTGAAAAACCACAGAGAAATACAGTGACTACTTTCTCCTCAGCTGTCTGCCAGAGCAGCAATGTCACCACTGATAATCCACCATGTTTCCCTGGCCAGTGGATGCCAACAGAGAACATTAAATGAGTGAGGAAAGGCAATAGGGAGTAGGGGGGACAAGGGCAAATTGACTGATGTGGAAGCAGCCTCCCTTCTCTACCTGATTAATTCATGCAGGAATGCAAGGTTAGCATTGCTGTAACTTCAGTAGAAGCCACATTGAAAGAAATCTAGGCTCAAATACAGTGAAAGCTTCTGTGTTTGAATATTAGGAAAGAAATTTAAACCCTCTCAGTGCCATAAATACTATTCACCACCTGGAGACTTGATTTGACATGTGAGGGCACTGTTTTTTTTTTTAGCTTTATTTAGCTTCTTTTGAAGGTTATTCAAAAGATCAGTGATTGTTCCCAGGTTCAAATTTGGAGAGTAGCAAGGTGACCTGCTCTGGTGGCATATGGCTATGTATGGGCTACTAACCTGAAGGTGGGCAGAATGGAACCACCTGCAAACTCTAAGGGAGAAGAATGCGGCTTTCTACTCCGTAATGAGTTAATGGTCTTGAAAACTCACAGGGGCAGTTTTACCCTGTCCTATGGGGTCACTATGAGTCACAATTAGCCCCATGGTGGTGAGTTTGGTTTTGGAAGTAATTATAAGCTAAGAAAATGCTTAGGTGTTTCATATTGGTATACAGAGAGAAACGCATATTAACAGTTACAAAGGGTGGGCAGAGGGTGGGTAAAAGGATCACTCACTGCTTACGGGACACCAAACTTCTGCTAAGAATGATGGGAACAATCTAGGGATGGGCAAGGATGATGGTTGAAAACATGATGCACATAGTTCAATGTCACTGAACTGTACACGGAGGATTGATAAAATGTCAAATATTTTATTTGTTTGTGGATCACAAGAAAGGAAAAGGGTACTCCAAATATACAAGATTGAGAAGTGTGCTAGATTTGCGGCTAGGTTTTATATCAACTTATGAGAATCTTAATTCTCTTAAAAAATCAACTAGTTGGTGTTTGTTCTAACCTGCACAGCCACCTCATTTCATGTTGGATAAGCAATCATGTTATGTTGATGTTGCTCTTCCCAGAATTGTACATATTTTTTCAAATGATCATTTCGTCATCCTTATCTTCCTCAGTTTTGCCATAAATTAAAATAAACAAAGCTCAATTCCTGATTTCTCGACAAAGGTTGGCAGTGGGAGCCCACTCAGAAGTACCTTGGGAGTGATTAGGCTTGATTTGCCTTAAACTTAATTTCCCTTTCACTGCCATTCGGGAGGGAAGAAATCAAACCATGGCTTCTTGCTTTCTCTCTCTCTACTGTCTCTCTTCTCTGGCTCTCCTTCCAAATCCTGACAGGAGCTGTTTCTGCCACGAGGAGGTAAACTCAGCAAGAGCATTTACTTTTTCACAATCAAGTGGAGGATTAGCGACTCCATCAAGTCAATTCCTTTAGCGTCCATCCACATTTCCAGCTGAAATCTCTTGGAGATGGCTCCCCAAAGCTGGGCTGAGACACAGCCAAGTGGCTATCTGGATCATTCATTCACTGAATCAAGGAGCATTAGGTCAACCCCTAGGAAATTCCAAGTCAAAACCCAGCCATTTTATATGGCGCTGGGAAATTTCATGTTTGGGTAGATACTGTGATGGAGATCCTGGCTGCCTTTGGTGTGCACTTTCCTTACAAGGCCTTGGGGATGAAGTTTGGTGTCATTTTGAGAGCCACAGAATGGATGGAAAGTCATAAACAGAGGGATGTCACTCCCCAGGGTATGTTTTTAAAAGTCATTCTAGCCCGGAGGTAGAGATCATTTTTCACTGAGTGTGTGGGTCTGTGGATATTTGGTGGAAAGCTGTATTCCTGGGGCCATGGCTCCCCCAACGTAAACATTTCATCCTCAGAGACAAAGCAGGGAAGGGTCACGGGAATCCTTGGCACTGCTGTTCTGGGGACCAGAGCTGAGGTCTTGCATGTGCTTCTCCCTTGGAAGGAAAGCCTCCCTGTCTTTTAGTTGAGGCATCGTCCCTCTGTCTCAGGAAATATTTAACTTCTGGATGTCTTCTTCCTCACTTCCTCCAAATCTGGTTCTGTGCTCCACTCCTCTGTGTTGAAGGAATACCTCTCATTCATTCCCCTTCCCATCTACTCTCACCAACCTCCATGGGGAAGAGACTAGGTATGGATTGTTCACAAAAGAATCTCAATTCCTGGTTTGTAGTAAGTGTCCAGGACATAGTTGTTGAGGTTTTTCTGTGCACGTGTGCACATGCACTAGAGAGTAATGGAATAATAAATAAATAAATAACAATCAAGCATTGCCATGAAGAGTAGTTTTCATTTGCTTTTTCCACGATCTTGCGTTTGGACCGTTCCTACTCTTTCTGAGAAAGAAGGTGACAATGGATTACTGCTGAAGTACAAAGGAGCTAACCTTTTTCCTCTAAAATTCAATTAAATTTCCTCTAATATTACTATTGAGACAGTAAGCTACAGCACAAGACCTCTGTAAAGTGTTGAAAAGCAAGAGTGTTACTTTGGGGACCCAGATGTGCCTGACCCAAGTCATGGTAATTTCCCTGGCCATCTATGTTGTGAAAGCTGGACACAGACGTAGGAAGACTGAAGAAGAATCGCTGCATTGGAATTATTATGCTGACAAAGTATATTGGAAGTACCATGGACCAGCCAAAGGACCATCAGACCTATCTTAGAAGAACAGTCAGACAAGAGGCAAGGATGGTGAGACTTCGTCTCAAGTACTTTGGACATTTTCTTAGAAGAGACCAGTCCCTGAAGAAAGCAGAGGGGCACCGAGAGAGAGGAAAAGAGTATCACCACAGATAGATTGACACTGTGTATCTACAGCCATACCACCCTGAACGCACTCGATCTCGTCTGATCTTGGAAGCTAAGCAGGGTTGGAACTGGTTAGTACTTGGATGGGAGACACCATGGCTGCACCACTGGGCGCACACATCAGAAAGATCAGGAGGAGGGTGCAGGGCCTGGCAAAACTTGGCTCTGTGGTACTCAGAGTCACTGTGTGGTGGCGGGACCAATTTGGACAGCATCTGACAACAGCAACATTAAGATATTTAGGTCCCTGGGTGGGCCAAAGAGCCTTGGTACTGCAGTGGGTTAAGCGCTGGGTTCCTAACCAATGGGTCAGTAGTCCAAATCCACTAGTTGTTTTGCGGGAAACAGACAAGGCAGGTGGTTTGGGTCCATACGGATTTAAAGCCTCAGAAACCTCCTGGGGCCGTTCAAGTCCATCCTACAGGGCAGTGGTCCTTCACCTTCCTCATGCCATGACCCTTTCATACAGTTTCTCACAGGGTGCTGACCCGCAACCATAAAATTATTTTCATTGCTACCTCACCACTGTCACTTTGCCACTGTTATGAAGCATCATGTAAATATGTGATAGGCAGGATATATTTTCATTGTTACAAATTGCACATCATGAAAGCACCGTGGTTATTCACAAAAACAATATGTAATTGTGTAGTGCGAAATATATTTCTAATGACAAAGAAATGAAGTTTTGTCTTGAAGCATGGTGTAGCATGGGTAACAGTATGTGGTATTCATATGTGGGCTCATCTGCATGTGGGTGAACCCACCTGGAGGCAGATAGAACAGCAGTGTCCCAGTTTCTAAGACCATCGGAAATAGGTGTTTTCGGATGGTCTTAGGGGACCCTGGTGAAAGGGTCATTTGATCCCCCAACGGGTTGCAACTCACAGGTTGAGAACCGCTGCTACAGGTTCTGCCTGAGTGGCAGTGGGTTGGTGGTGGGGTGAACAGTTAAGGTAATGTCCAGCTGAAAGGTTGGCAGTCTGAGCCCACCCCAAGGTACCCCAGAAGAAGACGGGCCTGGCGCTCTGCTTCAGAGAGACCCAGCACTGTTCTGCACTGTGCGCCTGGCTTCCCTATGTGTTAGCGGGGACTTGACAGCAAAGAGCAATGGTACAAACCCTGAGATCTTATTGGCTTTCCTTCTGGTCAATTTGGTTTAAGTTTTCCTGAAGAGGGGGAAAAATGACCAGCTATGGTTGTAAACCTAGTAAAGGGCATTATACACGGTGAAGGAGGCCTCTCAGTTGTCCCCGGAAATGAAACTCCTCTTTGAAAGCATGCTACTTCTCTCAAAACACATCAAAAGACTTCCCCGAGTCAGAGGTATATTTAGTGTGATCGCTGGGTGACGCCCGTCTAGCATTTTCCCCTCTGTTTCACCTCGCAGGTGCTTTCAGTGCTCCTGGCTGCTCTTGACGGAGAACGTTCTGATAATAGATATGTGTGGGAGAACCTCTGGACCAAATAAAACACTATCCTTTTCCCTGCATTTCAGGCCAATTACTATCATTGCTCTATCAAGATGTCTGCCCAACTATTAGGCCCATTACCTTTGACTTTCTCTTTGAGCTACTGTCTGGACAAGAGAAAACCTCTGGGGAGAATTGCTAGTCCCAGCTGCGACAGCTGAAGGAGGGTGATGGCCTAGGGGGAAACATGGCTCACTACACCATGATGTCTGTGTCTACATGGAGACGGTAAGGTGGGGGCGGAGGCCATTATCTCTTACCCCTGCCCCCCACCACCAGAAAGCTCACTGTTCAGGGGGGAAAGGATTTATTTGTCTGACATCTACAGAAATCAAGTGATCTAGAACACAAACTCACTGCCACGGAGTGGATGTCAACTCAAAGTAACCTTACAGGATGGGGTAGTACTGACCCTGGGTCTTTCCAAGGCTATGACTGCCTACAGGAGTAGAAAGCCCTGTCTTTCTGTTTTGGAGTGGCTGGTGGTTTCAAAATGCTGGTCTTGTGGATGGCAGCCTAACTGGCAACCACCCTATCACCAGAGCTCCCTGGTGAAGAACATAGGCTCTGGAAAGTTTGCATCTGACTCCATTTCTTACTGGCTGTGTGTGAACTTGGGTGAGTGGTTTAACTTCTCCCAGTCTTGCCTCCTCAACCGGAAGGTGGAGAGGGCGGACTGTGATGGTACACCCTTCACATGGCTACGCTGTGAACCGACGTACCCAAAGGGCATAGTAGACAAGGGTAAAAATCCAGCTGATCCTAACTGATCGCCACCCTCTAGAAGGTTTGTGAGACTCAACCTGTACGGCGGTAGACACTCTTAGATTTTTCTGTTGGCGTTGAATTGTCAACTTTTTGGTTAGTAGTCCAGTGCCACATCAGCTATGTCTCCAGGGCTCTTGAATACAACAGGCAATGTGAGGTAAATGCCTTTGCCTGTGTAGCCACTGCTGCTATCATCCTCAACCATTCACTACTTCTTGTACCAGGAATTGAACCGCTGTCCCCGAGTCAACTGCTTGCTGGCCAACCTCTGGATTCCATAGGATTTTCAATAGGTGATGGTTGAAAAGCAAATCACTTAAGGGCCCTCTGGGTAGATTCAAACCTCCTGCCTTCTGGTTAGCAGTTGAGCACATTAACAGTTCTCACTATCGGGAGTGCTCGAATCCTTTCAGACTACAACTAGGCCAGTTTCTCTGTGCAGTGTGTGCTGAGCTGAATGTGTCAGGCTTTTAGAGTCCAAATTCAGGACAGACTCTTGCAGAAGGTTCTTAAGCCAAAGATAGTTTTAACCACAACGTCTCACACGAGTATGAAATGGCTTTCTAGCGTCTTCCTTTTATGAGCTAGACTCTGCACTCTTAACGTACCATCACCCTCCCTCCCCACTGTACATAACTTGATCTGGAAAATGTCCCTTTCTGTGACTGACTTCTCAAATGACTTTCATCATAAAATTTTATAGCATTGGGTTAGCACAGGGGTTGGCAAACTTTCTATAAAGGGACAGACAGTAAATATTTTAGGCTTTACAGGCCATACTGTCTCTATCTCAACTGCTCAACTCTTTCACATAGGGCCCAAATTGCTGTAGGACAATACATAAATGGATGGGCTTGGCTGTGAGCCAATAAAACTTTATTTACAAAAACAGGCAGGGGGCCAGATGCAGCCCATGGGCTGTAGGGTGCCAAGTCCTGGTTAAAGCAGTTGGCTAGCTCTGATCTGACTGATCTTTCCTTAGCAGAGAAAATATAGATTGCCTTCATTCCAGTGGCTCATACCCAAACCAATCTGCTTTTCTGCCATTCTGAAGTGTGGTTGCTCTTATAGATCAGATAATGTATCTTTCAAGATTCAGGAAGCCTTCAGAGAACTACATTTGAAAGCTTTTAACTGTAGTTAATAGAAGAAACATAATATAAAATGTGCTTGTAAAAATAATTGGTGATCACTTAGTCACTACTACCTCTAAGTGCCAGTTAAGGAATCAAGTGCCATATTGCACTGGACAAATCTGCTGCATAAGATCTAGTTAAAGTGTCGAAGAACAAGGATGTCAACTGGAGGACTAAGGTGTGCCTGAGCCAAGCCATGGTATTTTCAGTCACCTCCTGTGCATGTGGGAGCTTGGCAAGAAGGAAGACAAAAAAAAGAATGGATGCATTTGATTTTGGCTTGTGCCAAGAATAAGGGAAGAACCATGGACTGCCGGAAGAACAGACAGATCTGTCTCGGGAGGAGTACACCTCATACGCTCTTTAGGGAGGACATCGTGAGGCCCCCAAGGACTCTGGACTTGTTATCAGGAAGGATTAGTCCCTGGAGCCGGACACCAAACTCAGTAAAGGGTCTGCGACAACGTGCCTTGCTCTCCAGGAGAGAGATCGACAGAGTGACTGCGACAGACAGTCCATGCTCAGAAATCCCTGTGAGGATGGCCCAGGTCAAGCAGGGTTTCATTCTGTTGCCCGTCAGGCGGCTGTGAGTTGGACCTGCCTGATGGCATCTACTGAGTGCATTTGCAGCATAGTACATCCATGCAATCACGTCACCTCTCCCTTTTTGGAGTTCGTGCTCTTCTCTACTCGATGAGACTGAGGCTCTGGAGGGCTATGTGGGTTAGTTACCAAAACCAAACCAACACTGGGGGGATGGAGTGGATTTCAACTCATAGTAACCTACATAATAGAACATAACAGAGCTGCCCCTTTGGGTTTTCAAAGTTGGGCAATGTCTATGGAAGCAGACCGACTGAGTGGTTTTCTCCGAGAGCAGCTCTGGGTTGGAACTGCTTGTGGTTAGCAGCCTGACATGTAGGCCACGATGCTACTAAGATGCCTTGGTGGCTCTTGAGGTGGAAAAGGAAAGTTGATACTTAGTCTTGGATCCACCTGTTTTTCCTCATCCAATTGTTCTATCTGTGCTGCTCCGCTGGCCTTCTCTGAGCTCCACGGGTGAAAGATGTTGGGTGGAAGGCGCCATGGATTAGCCTAGAAGACTGTGTGATTGTGAGTGAGGCACTTAGCTTTCTGAACTTCAGTTTATTCTTCTGTGAAACCGATCTGACCATATCACATTCTGAATCCAGAATCAGCTAGCATCAGAAAGAAGAGTACAAACCTCAGAAGGCTGACATCATCTTAAAGAAAATATTTGCAGTTTCTACGGTGGTTAAAACTTGTGAGATTTGCTTTAGAAAATATGTGAAATATTGTCCAGTTTTTAGCTCTTTGAAAGGTTTGTGCACGTGTACAAAGGAGCCGTGATGGTGCTTTGGGTTAAGTGTTGGGCTCTAACTACCAGGTTGGCAGTTCAAACCCACCAGTCACTTGGCAGGAAAAGGTGAAGCTGTCTGCTCCCATAAAGATTTACAAAGCAGCGGAAACCCTGTACCCGTTTGCTATGAGTCAGAATGGACTCAATGGCAGGCAGTGGGTTTTGTAGGTTTTGGTGCATGTATACAAAAGTATTTTGGATCACACCCTACCTTTTCTTTAAGAGCTAACAAAAAGCAGGGCTACAACAGGCCCTCATAGGGCTGCTATGAGTTGGAAACAACTTGATGGTGGTGAGTTTGTGTGACACTATGTGTTTAGTGACTTATAGATGCTATCTCATAGAAGCCTACAACAAGTCTACGAAATGAATAATAGTATTGGTGATATTGTAATGTAAGGAGACCCAGGCTTATCAAAGGCCAGGGATTTGCTGAAGCTGTGTTGTGGTCTGACAGAAGTTCTAGGGTATGAATCAGACCTCGGGATAGACAGAGACTCTCTTGCGGCGTAGGCAGAAGCCCCATTTTAAACAGAGCTAATTTTGGGTGGCGGCTGTGGCAGTGACATAATTAACTGTCAGCTTGCGAAGGAGTGAAGTCTAACTTGTCAATCAGGTCACAGCTTGATGACCTCATTTTGGAGGAGCACCGAAGATAAATAGCTGACTGGAAGCCAGATACAGACAGTCTCCCTGCGAGACATTCCTATTGACAAGTCACATGGAGCTAGGCGATAGAGTCAGAGCCCTGGAGCAGAGGAGCCACGTGGAGACCCATGTCAGTGCTGAGACGCTTCTACCTCACTGGATCCACAAGACTTTCCACTCATTGGCCTGTGATCTTCCAGCATTTTGTGTCATTGCATGTGCTGTGTGAGTCTGAAGAGGAATATACAGACTGGTATCAGACATAGGGACTAATATTAGACTTACGGACTTGGTCTGGACTGGGCTGTTATGTTTTCTTAATATTCACTACTCTTTGATACAAACATTTCTCTTACACACATGAACGTCTATGAGTTTGTTTCTCCAGTCCACCTGGACTAACACAGCAGCCTCCCTGGAGGGGGCACATAGTGAGAGCTCAGTTACTAACTAGAGGGTTGGTGGTTTTAATCTACCCAGAGACACCTCAGAAGAAAGTCTAATGATCTTCAAAACCATCAGTCATGAAAACCTTCCTCTGAGGCACGTGGGGTTGCCGTGGGTGACAGTCATGTCAATGGCAACTGAATGGCCCTGTGAGGCCTGAATGAGGACCTCTGGCTTGGTCTCCTAGTTAGTAGAAATGTTGGAGGACATCTCTTCTAAAGAGCCAGTGGGTCTTTCTACCATCCCCCCACGGCACTTTGCCTCGGAACCCCAAACGTACCTAAGACGACGGTGTTGAAGGATACCATCTCTTTGTCTTTGCCGTCATTGTAGAAGGCCAGGTGCCACAGGCCCACATCCAGGTACTGCACAAACACCGCTTCGTTCTGAACCAGGGTCTGGATGCTCCGGCGCTCCCGGGGCGACTCGACCACACTCCACTTCTCCTTCCCGTCCAGCCGCTCCATGAAGTCATACTAGGGCAGGGGAGAGAGAGAGAGAGAGCCATGTCTGAGACAAGATCTCCTGCCTCCCACCTTCCCTTGTCACTCCGGATGTAGTGGAGAAATAAATAGTTTTTCATCGTTGCATCATGAGCTCCTTCAGCCAAATAAACCACCCGAAATGTCAACCAGGGAACAACAGCTACCGTTTATGAAGTTTGCAAGCAGTGCCACAAGCACAACTGTCATAGGTCACAATCCGCTTTGCAACTCTAAAGTTCACAAAATTTAAAACCCCAAAATTCTTTTTGGTGGTGGTTGATTTGCAAGTTTGCAACACACTCGTGTCTCAGAAGCCGACATGACCTGTGGTGACATTCTAGATGATCCTAATCGATCTCACAGAGTGCCCTTATTTCGTCATTTGGTTGCAGAAATATTTATGTGCCTTGGTTATAGGTTGATATCCTACCAGACATTGATTTTTTTTAAAGACAACATTCCTAATTTTGAATTCTGAAGTACATCTGGGTAACCCAGGATTCCTGCTAAGGCATTTTGGCCCATGTGACCGTGTATCATTTAATGATCATTTATCATGGTCAATGGTGGAGTGGAGTAGCTATGATTTAAGGCTGTGGAGACTCATGGTCTGGCCTGTCACTTAAACCAGTCAGTGCATTGGGCTTCCCCATTTTCTAAGCCTGGGGAAAGAGTGGTACCTTTATTACAGGGTGCTTGGGAGGCATAAGAGCATTTTTAGAACACTGCCTAGCATGCAACAAATACAAAAATACACATTAGCTATTATGATGGTCATTATCATTTCATTCATTTCCCAGAAAAAAAAATCTATAAGGTATGTATACTTTTATGGAGGCTCCAGAAAGTCAAGCAGCATATACAAGATCACATCACTCTGAAGTGGCCAATATCTGTCCAGGTACAGTGCTCATGACCCCAGAGTCCATGGCCTCAGAGAAGACAGCAATTAAATGCTAAACTCCACTTCTGTGGAATAAGGCTTAAAGGTGGAAGCACTCAATGAGTGGTGGAGTGGCCGAGGAAGGCTAGAGTGCCAGCCTGGCTCAGGAGAGGCCTGTTCTAGAGAACGGGCAAGTGGGAACCAGTGAGAGGCCTTGAGCAATGACCGGTGTAACGAAGGAAATTATTTTTCCTGTAAGTGATTTCACTGTGGCAAAATACTTGTAACGATATGTCTACTACTTTAACATTTGCAAGTGAACAATTCAGTACCAGTGACTGCACATACAAAACAAGGTGGACCACCCTCACCACTCTCCATTTCCCTAAGTTTTGCTGCACCTGCAACAGAAACCTGGTGCTTTTTAAAATAGTAATTCACCATTTTTTCCGTCTTCCCTCCCCCAAACCCAGGGTCATTTCTAATAAATTGTTTCTCTCGGCACTGGCCTCTTCTAGATGTCTCACATGAATGGTATCCTGCATGAGTTGCGCAATCATGTCTGACATTTCCCTCAGGAGGAAGTTTTCAAGGCTCAGTCCCATGGTAGCTTGTATCGCAGTATCACTCACTTCTGGGCTCAGTCATATCCCACTGACTGCATGTCTCATGTTTGTTCACCGTCTATCTATTGACGGTCCCTGGGTTGTTCCTACCTCTTGGCTCTTATGAGCCATGCTGAGGTCTACACCGGGCTGCATGGATTTGGATTTGTCCCGGCTTTCACTCGTTGAGGTATACATCTCAGGTGATTTTTGAGGAACTTCCAAAGTGTTCCACATCATAACTCCTATCAGCAATGTACCAAACCAACTAAAACCCAAACTCCTGGCATTGAGTCAACGCTAACTCCTCGTGCCCTTCCCGGACAGGGTAGAAGGACCCCTGTGAGCTTCTGAGAGTGGACCGCTTTGTGAGAGTAGAAAGCCCTGCCTGTCTCCTGCGCAGAAGCCTCCTGGTGATTTTGAACCGGCACACTCGTGGATCACAGCTCAACCCACCCTCGCTAGCCCACCGAGGTTCCTGCCCAGCCATGTAGACCGCTTTCAATTTCCCCGCAGTCCCTGCCCAAACTATCTGTTTCTTTTAAGTGGGTATCTCATGGTGGTTTGGATGTGCATTGACCTAATGACTTGTGGCATTGAGTGTCGTTTCATTTGCTTAGTGGCTACTTGAATATCTTCTCCAGAGAAATACTGAGGTCAGTCCTGCTGCCCATTTAAAAACATGGGTTATCTTTCTGTTGTTCAGTGGTAAGAGTTTTTTTTTTTTTTAATATTCTGGATCAAATCCTTACTAGCTACCCAAAGCAGACTCCCTACCATTGAATTGACGATGACTTATGGTGAACCTGTCGGGCAAGGCAGAAGTGCCCCCACGCCCTGGGTTTCTGAGCCTGTCAATCTTTCTGGGAGTGGAAAGCCTCATCATCCTCCCGCAGAGCATCTGGGGTTGTCTGACACGACACCACCAGGGCTTCTCTAAGTAGACATCTGGTCTCAAAGGTCTCCTCCCCTTCTGTAGTTTGACTCTCCAACTTTGGGCTGAAGTCCTTTGATGCACAGACATTTTTAATAATGATGACATCTATCGTACCTATGTTTACCTTGTTTTTTATTCTCATGGTCAACTTAAGAGTTCATCATCCAAAACTAGATCTTAAAACTATCCTTCTATGTTTATTTCTAGGTCTTTTATGGCTTTAGAAAGAGATGCTTTGAGGAATTAATTTGCAGGGAAGGTAGGAGATGTGCTTTTGAGGTTATAATGAGAAGAAGCAGGGAGACCAGTTAGGAAGGGAGAGGACAAAAAGGTCTTGGTTAGGACCATGGATGGGGGGCATGGAGACTGCTTTGAGGATCATTTCAAAGAAGGCAAGGTCAGTATTTGGAGATGCGCTGGACAGAGAGGATGGCGGAGAGGCAGGGGAACCCCAGTGTTCCTCATTCATTGAGCATTAACTTGGCAACTCCTGAGGAAAAATGGACTAATCTTAAGAACTCTTTCTATATCACGCTGTGAGCTCTAGAGAACACGGAGTTTAGTATGAAAGTCACCCCTGTGAATTGAGTTCTCTCTCCTCTTCCCCCATAAAAGTTTACCAACCTAAAAACCAACAAACACACACCTCGTTGCCACCCTAGAGGACAGAGCAGAGCTACCACCCAGGGTTTCTGAGCTCAT
>PVJH01018743.1:0-44408 GCA_004026705.1 Nesogale talazaci
CTGGCTAGACCAGAGAATGTATACTAGTGCAGATAGGAACACAGGGAATCCAGGGCAGATGAACCCCTTAGGATCAGTGGTGAGAGTGGTGATACTGGGAGGGTGGAGGAAAGGTGGGGTAGAAAGGGGGAACCAATTACAAGATCTACATATAACTCCCTCTCTGGGGAACAGTTAACACAAAAGTGGGTGAAGGGAGACATCAGCCAGTGTAAGGCATGACAAAATAATAATAATTTATACATTGTAGATGGTTAATGAGGGAGGGGAGGTGGGAGGGGAAAGGAAAATTGAGCTGATATCAAGGGCTTATGTTGAAAATGTTTCTGATGGCAACAAATGCACAAATGTGCTTGATAATGGATGGATGTGTGATTGCGATCCATACATCAAGTTGTACGAGCCCCTGATAAAATGATTTCTTAAAAAAATAGGGGTATCAGTGTTTTTCGAAAAATTCCATTATCCTTTAATTCTATTTTTCCACAGTTTTGAAGTTCCTCCATACTGTGTTTTAAAGAATGTACTTCAACTAGTTATCTGATTCAGAAAAATCCTGTGTAAAGTTAACATCTGCTGTTTCATTATTTGAAACGGTTATTTTGCAATGCTCAGCTTCTACTTGTTTACTAGCGGGGAAAGAGGCTTTTTGCTCTCCTAAATAGTTAATGTTATAAACCCACTTCTGCCCTGTCCTGTAGGGCCCTCATCTGCTGAATCTACTAGATGGCAGGGAGTTGAGTTTGTGACTTGTTTACTAAGCATGTTGTTGCTGGTAACACATCAAAGAAAAAAAATCTTTGGATTTTTTTAGGAGGTAAAACATTTAAAAATTAGTCCTGTGGTTCAGAATTAGCATCCTTTATTCCCGGCAGAATAGCCTATTGTACTTATTCTGACAACTGCTGGCCTGGTGTCTTTCATTAGATTCCCTCCACCCCTAATGATTTTCTTTGTGTTTGTTTTTACTTTGTTAGGATTAAGATATGATTATTTATTGTAGATAGCTTCTAGTTAAAAAAAAATACTTTGTCAAAATTTGCAGTTTGAAGACACTATGTTTAGGGAAGCAAAGCTGGAGACTTGCATTCTGAATCAAAGCAGTAGACAGTGGAAATGGTGTTAGTTGGGAATCCAGGTGAGGGGGGACAGTTCCTGTATCGTACGTAATAGAAGGGAAGGTGGCTCAGGCTCCTCATCTGAAGCAATTTACAGTTGAGTGGGTGAGACCAGTGAATGGCTAAAGAGGGAGAATCAGTGGGCTGTACATTAACAATACGGGAACACACCCTTGTGAAAGGAGCAGGGTGTCAGGTAAGTGTCAGGGCAGTTTTAGGAGGAGTGGGATTTTAAAACGTGGGTCAGAGAGGAGAAAAAGTGTGGGCAATGAGATTGGCGAGAGAAGAAACTAATCGTGCGTTATAAAACCCAGGAGCCTTTAATGCCTGCGTTGTGTTTTTCTAAGACATCTTGGTACGGTTTTACATTTGAAATTGAAGTCCTTTATCTACCCTCTCTCCTCTCCCCCAAGAGCCATCCTTCTGGAATGCTTTGTGTCATGAGAGTGTCACCCACGTTACCAAGACTCCGGCTTGATTTTATATTCAGCTTGCTAAGTAAATATGCGACCGGCATCCGATACACCCTGGAAACCTTCTTACACCTGAAGGGCCCACTGGCTTCCACGAATGAAGACGATGACGATACTAACCAGTCGGTGTCTTCCATAGAGGACGACTTTGTCACGGCGTTCGAACAGCTAGAGGAAGATGAGACTTCCAACCAGTTTCATGAAGGTGTGTTCTCTGCCAGACCTTTTCTTGACACGGGACGCAAGCGCAGCGAAGCTCACTGTTGGGTGTTTCAAGGCAGACTTGCTCATGAAATTCATTTTGAAATTTGACCCAGTTTAGACATATTTAACTTTAGCTGCTGATTGCCTATGGAATTACTTTTTTTGTTTTTGAGGGGGAAGTGATTTTAAAGTTCATTGTCTGCCTTTTTTGCTTTGCTCTTTCTGCTTTTTGATCCAAATTCCGTTTACCCCATTAGTTTAATTGCCTGCGTCACTTTCCAGAAGTATTAGCTTTGTCAGAGAGTCTGTTTCTGTGCACATTATTGTTTCTGGTGCACGGGACAACATGCTGAGCGTGTCAACAGACTAGAAATCCCCAGACACTGAGGGAAGTGCCGTTATTTTGGTAAAAGGTGTATTTTGTATTTGCTTCCAGATGTGACATGGGATGAAGCTATTCAACAGTGTAGAGTTGAGAAGACCCTTATGTTATAAAGCAAGAGCTTATGCTTTAAAAATTCCCATGATGATTTACAGTAATTAATATAATTCTGTTGGAATAAAATTGGTTTGTTTTGCCCTTTATCCTATAGGAATAAACTTTTCAGTTCTAAGGAGCCAGTGTGATGCTGCTTCACAGACTGTTTCTGGGCACCAGTTGGAAATGCAAGGCTTAAGGAGTCTGGCTAGCTCTGGGCAGCAGAAGCCATTGACGAAACCCTCAGCTTCCTTCATCAATGTTCTGGGACATGCAGAAGTTTGCTCTGTGAAAGCTTCAGTCACCACATCAGTTTCTGAGCCTTGGATCCAAAGGAGTTTCTACAGGTCAACTAATGCTTCTGACAAAGATAGCGAGACACAGAAAAGCGTTTTTCCGTCTTCTCCTGCCTACTCTTCCGACTCAGAATGTTCGAGTCCAAGTCCTGTTATTTTCTTGGATGAAGAAGGATATCAAAAAAGTTTGACAGCAAAACTTGAGCTGCCGAAAATCCCCGTGATGAAAGATGACATAGAGGATTCAGACTCAGAAGTAAGTGAGTTTTTTGATAGTTTCGACCAGTTTGATGAGCTAGACCAAACTCTGGACACGTGTGATGTGTTTATGAATGCTCCTGCCAAAGGAAAGCTGTTGAAGAAGAAAGGGCACAGGCATGAGAAATCCATAACCACTACTATGAACCCTCAGAAGTTCAAGTTTGACCGCCCAGCTCTCCCAGCCAATGTCAGAAAACCAACTCCCCGGAAACCAGACTCCCCGTACAGTAACCCCAGTGAGGCGCCAGACTCCCCGCGCCCAGTGGCGGCCTCCGGGGAAGACAGTGGCTTGTTTAGTCCCATTCGCTCCTCTGCCTTTAGCCCTCTTGGAGGCTGTGCGCCCACTGACTGCCTTTGCCAAACACATGCTGGTGGAGATCGGGTTCCTGAGCATCACCGGCCTGTGCATTACACTTACGAGGATTATGTCAGTAGGGTTTCGTGCAACGTCCTCGATTCAGTTCTTCATACCCAACAGACTCGTGCACTGGCCCACCCTGATGACGGTCTGGAAAGGGAGGCAAGTAAGACCACAGAAACGGGCAAGCCTGGGGACCTTGACCAGAATGGCAAATCTTCTAAGAACAAGTCCTTGCTGAGTAAGGACAGCCTTCAGAAATTTGCAGCAGATCTTGTGGAAAAAAGTTTTGGCAGTGCCTTCAAAGACTTACAGAAAGGAGTCACTTCCTGCACCAATGCCGTGTGCCACTTGGCCATCAAATTGACAGCGTCCGTTTTCCAGGTGGCGTTTGATGAACTGAGGCGCCAGCGCGCGTTTTCCCTGCAGGAGCGTGCCCTTGGAGGCCTGGCGAGTTTCTTGGTGAATGAAGCTTTCTGCAGCGCTTTAAAAGATTTGCAGTCTGTCAAGAAGCAGATCTTTACCAACACCATTGCCAGTTTTGCTGCAGATCTTGCAGAAGAGCTGGTTTTTGAAGGCGTCATGGAAGTGTGCCAGTTTTCCACACCTCCCACTCCTGCCTTTCCCCAGTGCCCGTCCTCTGATCATGAAGACAAGGTTGTCAAGTCCTTCGCCAAAGAGTTATCTGAGTCGGTTATCCAGGAAGCATTCGTTGAGCTCTCGCAGGTAGACGTGACTCTGACCAGCAAGGCCGCCGCCGATCGTTCCACTGGTAGCACAGAGAATGCGAGGGTAGGAAGCCCAGCACCGCCCCTACAGCCCTCTGCCACCGCCCTGACGTGCCACAGTCACGCCGTCGTGGTGACACAGCCCGCGCAGGAATACCGGAAAGATTACACGGTGCAGCAGGCCTTGTTTTGCACGTCTGGAATTGTGACTTCTATACCAATGCCCCTGGCAGGAAGTTGCCTTCTCCCGTATCATATTTCCTCCAAGAGCTATCTGGCAAAGACTCCTCTGTCAGCTGATGAAAGTAATTCAAACGGTGTTTCTGCCCCTGCTCGGGTGGCTTCAGGAAGCGGCAGAGGGGAAGTGGCTTGCCTCCGAAGCATTTGCTTGCCTGCAGATTCGGCAGAGTTCCATCGCAGTGACCGGCATGATTTCAAACCCCCTCAGGATGGCATTGCAATGCAGAAGGCTGCAAAGGCGGCCTGTGAGCCTGCCACGACGGGCAGCTTTTCTGCAGCGATGGTGCAGACGATAGTAAATGAAACTTTGGAGTCTGTGGCCTCGCTCCGAGTGACAGATGACGTCCTGAGAGCAACCGAAGGGCAAAGCCTGCCCGTGCACTCAGACCGAACAGCGTGGCAGCAGGGCAGGGCAGGCACCAAGGACGAGTTTGCCGACCGATTATCTCAATCTATTATCAAACATTCCATAGGCAAAAGCCAACCAATGATTGGAAATCCAGATAAGAATGGGGCAAACAAGGAAGGCTGGCTGGTTCCAGGCGAAGAGTCTCGGTTGATCTGGTCAAAGTTCCCCAAACTTCTTGACCCTCTCGATCATTGCGTGCTCTCAGCTGGAAAGGGTTGTGCTCCACAATGGCAAGATCCTAGGGCTCAAGGGTTCTCTCTAGAGACCGCAGCGCCGTGTCCAGCTGTGGCCATCCCAAAGTCGGACTCAGAGGAGCTGGCCAAGGAGACCCCCACGCAGAAGCAGAGTTCACATGGTAGCGCACTCGAACCCTTGTGTTTTGGTCAAGAAAGTCCTTCCACTCACTCCCATACTTTTGCATCCCCAGTGCTTGCCTGTGCCGATGGGTTGCATGTGGAAGATAAGCAGAAGATCAGAGACAGAAATGCCATACCTGAAACTCCCCCATCGACTCCCCTAGTGCCATCCCAAGCTAGTTCAGAGTGGGACATCAAGAAGTTAACAAAAAAACTCAAGGGAGAATTAGCAAAGGAATTTGCACCTGCTACTCCACCGTCCACACCTCGAAATCCAACTGTGGGTAGCTTAGCGGCGAATGAACAGGACACTATCGAGAAAGAAGAGTTCATGCTGAAGCTCATGAGGTCTCTCTCAGAAGAAGTGGAAAGCGGTGAAGGTGAAGAGCACCCAGACGTGGACGTGAAGCCAGAGCCCGCGGGAAAGAAGATTCAGTTTGCAGACACGTTAGCGACACACATCGTTTCTCTTGCAACTGAAATAGCAGCTTCTCACTTAGATCATCAAGTAATCGAAGAACCCAAGGTTAGAAGCCCCAACTTACTACATCTGGGATGTCAGACAAGTGTATCTCCTGCCTTTTTGAATCGCTCGGATGAAAATTTACAAGCATTGTGGAATTTTGCCGATGGCATGGCAACAGAGGTGATCACAGAAGCCGAGAAAACAGCCAAACTCAAAAGTTGTGTGCCTTCCAGGCAAAGGAAGAACAGCTGCTGCGTTGATGGTTTCGGTTTCAACAGAGGTGACCAACAAGGCAGGTCACAAGAGAAGCTGAATATAGATGCCGTAGGGCAGCCACAAGAAGTGGATTCATTGATCGTCTCCTTACCACTCGCTGCTGGCCTGTCAGGCCTGACATATAAGTACCCCAGCTGTG
Source organism: Nesogale talazaci (assembly GCA_004026705.1). NCBI lineage: Eukaryota > Metazoa > Chordata > Mammalia > Afrosoricida > Tenrecidae > Nesogale > Nesogale talazaci. The sequence goes on from PVJH01018743.1 coordinate 5,803, forward strand.
AAAGTGTGACAGACGAATATGCAGGCCACATTATCGAGATCCTGAAACAAGAAGGTGGGAATAGTGAGCTACTCATGGATCAGTATGCCGACCGACTTGCATACAGGTCTGTGAAGTCAGGCTTACAAGAAGCAGTTCTGAACGCCCAAACGAAGAGCATCTCCAAACTGTTCCCTGTGCCACACTCCCCGGAGAAAACCACGAGTGAGCTGCTGATGCTCTTGAATAAAGACCACCAGCAAGAAGTAGCTAGAAAAAGGCCAATTAAGAAGAAGGGAGGCGACTTTTGTAAAAATCTGAGCTGTGAAAGGACACAGGACACCTACAGAAATGAGTACTCCGAGCTGTATAGTTTTTCGTCCTCCCTCGCTCATAGCATAGCAAGAGATGTTCAGAAAGAGCTGGCACTCTCTACAGCTGGCTTGCCAAAATCCTTAACGGATTCTTGCCTTTATGAAAAATTTGGATGCCATGAATCTCCCGAGTCTCGCATTGAGCCAGGATTCCCCAAGCCCCTCCAGCCGTCCTCACAGAACCCCCTGTTTTACCACAGTCTCGGCAGCTTAAGTGAACACGGTTGTGAGGAGAATGTTGTTCACGCGATAGAACGGTATGCTAAAAAGGTTGTGGATGACACCTTAGAGCTCACGTTTGAGTCTGCAGTTTTCCCAGGCGCTGAGACCACAGCATCAGCAGACAGGATTACTTATGCTGAAAAGTTGTCACCTCTTATCAGCAAGGCCTGCAGGTACTGCAACCTGAAAGAGCTCCACGATTGCACCGGCAACTCATCCCAGCACTGTTTTGGACAGGACCCAGTCGCCAGTAGTAAGCCAGCTTCTAATTCGAAGTTCAGCAGCCTCTACCAGAAATCCAGAATTTTCCACCTCGATGTTCCCCAAATCCATGTCAATCTTGATAAGAAGACCGTGCTTGCTGAGAAGATTGTTGCCGAAGCCATGGAAAAAGCAGAGAGAGAGCTGAGCAATGCCAGTTTGGCAGCCGATAGTGGAATTGGACAAGATGGTGTTAGTTTTGCTGATAGCCTCACTACTGAAGTAATGACGTCAGCAATGATGGATATCGGACATGTTGGCAGGTAAGTTTCAATGTTTTGGGGAGAACTAATGTTAAAATGGAAGGTTAATAATCACATGTGGCGTTTTAGGCCCTGCTCAGAAAGGTACTAAGTTAACAACACATTTTCCTGTATCCGTGTGTATTTCTTTTCATTTGAAAAGCTGGAACATAAGGCTGAGGGAAAACGCACGCTATTGGCCCAAGCTCACACAACTCTGAAGTGGGTTCAGTTGAATCAAGCAAACATTTGGAGAATTTCATACAGCACATGTGGAAATATTGTCATTGGTCATTGCCATTCAGTCAGTTCCCAACTCCTGGCTCTCACATGCGTGCAGAGTAGAACTGCTCTCTTGGGGGGTTTAAAGACTGTGACCTCAGAACAAATTGCCAGTCCACATTTCTGGGGCACTTGTGGGCATGAACCACCATCCTTTTTGATTGCTGGTGTGTTCATCTGGGTTGACTAGAGAAACAAATTCACAGACACTCGTGTATAAGAAAGAATATACTTGTGTACATTTTTATCTTACAAATCAGATTACACCAGTGCATGCACACTGCTACAGATAAGAGCTGGAAACACACAGAATCCAGGATAGATAAACCCCTCAGGGCCAACAAGGGGAGTAGAGATGCCAGTAGCATTAGAGGAGGGTGGAAGTAGAAATGGGGAACCAATCACAAAGATCAAACTAGAACCACCTCCCAGGAGGGTGAATAACAGAAAAGTGGGTGAGGGACAACCGAGAACAACAAAGGATATGGAAAAAATAATCTAAACCTATCAAGGGTTCATGAGGTAGGTCGGGGAGGGAGGAGGAAGAAATGGGGAACTGATAACGGGCACAAGTGGGAAGAGAATGCTATGGAAATGATAGTGGCATTTGTGCAAATGTGCTTGACACATTGGAGGAATGTATGGATTGTGATAAGTTGTAAGAGCCCCCAGTAAAAGTAGGGGGAAAAAAGAGCTTTATGTAAAAGAGCAATTTGTATATTGGGAAAGTATCGGACTGAACTCTGGTGGCATAGTGGTTGAGTGCGGGACTGCGACCCACCGGCTTGGCGGTTCAAATCCAGCAGCAGCTCTCCACGAGCAAGGCTGGGCTTCCCACTCCACCAGAGGGCAGTGATGCCACCCCCCCCCCCCCCCCCCCCCCCCCCCCAAAAAAAAGAAAAGAAAAGAAAATATCCCAGCTCAGTTCAGAGCCAGTCCATAAGTCCAATATTAGCCCATATATCCGATACCAGTCTATAAATTCCTCTTCAGACTCAAACAACACGTCCAATGAAGCCAACTGCAGGAAGATCATAGTCCGTGGAACCAGTATGTAGTAGTTACACAATCTGCTGCTGTCAATTTGAGACTTACGAGTGAAGGGATGGAGTTTACTTTTCAGGTCGCAACTTGATGGCCTCATTTGGGAGGTGCTAAGGAGATAAATAGCTCACGTGAGGTAGGACATTTGCTTTGTGTGCTCACTCCCTGGGAGACATTGCAGCTGACAAGACACATGGAGACAGACTGATGGCAGCCGAGCCTCAGAGCTGGAGAAGCCACGTGAAGACCCCTGCCAGCGCTGAGATGTGTACCCCACTGGATCCACAAGACTTCTACCCACTGACCTGTGATCTTCCTGTTTTTGACCTCGTTGCATGTGTTTTGTGAGTCTGAAAAGGACTTTATGAATTGGTAGCAGACATATGGGCTAATATCAGACTTACGGATTTGATCTGGACTGGGCTAGGGTGTTTTCTTAATGTACAATTACTCTTTATAAGCTCTTTCTTAGACACATGCGTCTTTATGAATTTATTTCTCTATTCTATCAAGACTAACACACAATGGTGGTGGAAGTATCTCATCTCAGCGTTGACATGGGTCTCCACATGGCTCCTTCAGCTGTAGGGCTCTGGCACCATTAGCATAGCTCCATGTGACTGGTCAACAGGAATGTCACAGGGAGAGCGTGTGTCTCACCTTTGGGAGGGAAGACAGGAGTTCCCAGAATCCTCAAGAGAAGACCAGGCCCAAACAGAGGCCTCATTGGCTATGATCTAACTGACAGACTAGACTCCGCCCCTACCTCAAATTGACAGTAGATTATGTAACTGCCTCTGATGTTGAGGCACTTACTGTGTGCATTACCTAGGAACTCCTAAATAGAGAAGACCACCTCCTTAATGTGCTGCTCCGAGGTCACTTTATGCAGCGTTTTCTTGTTTCCATTCACAAAGGTAAGTTTCCTTTTTTAACCAGGTGCTCTAAATGCTACTTCCACTAGTTACTGCTTCTCTGGATCGGCCCATAGTATGGCGGTCGAAGTTTTTCTAACAGCCCTATAGACTTCTGTTTCTCAGTAGATCTGATTGATGCTCAGTGATTCAAATAAGTTAAAGCCCACTTTGCACCCTCACCTCAGCAAAACATGAAGACAACCTGGTGTTAGCTTGTTTGTAGAACTATATTATGTTAGTCCCATTGGAAAGAGAAAATATCTTGTTTTGGTTCTATATTTTTCCCTCATTCCTTTTCAAAACAGTTGGTTATGTGGTTCAGAAGTGTTTTTGCTTATCTGGGGCCTCTCAGCTTTCTATGTGAAGTTGGTGATTAGATTTTCCATTTATTTAAAGAATTACGCTGGAATCTGGCTAAGAATTGTATTATAGATTACTTTGGGTAGCATTGACATTTTCACACTGTGTCTTCCTATGCTTGAACATGGTATAGTCTTCCATTTTTGTAGGTCTCTTAGTATCTTACAGTTCTCTTTTACAGATTTTTTGTTTCTCTGGTTAGATATATTTCTAAGTATTTCATCTGGACCTGGTCTTTTTTTTTGCTGAGAGTTTTCTTTTTTTAATTATCTGATCAATATTTTGTTATTAGTCTGTTCAGATTTTCCACTTGATTCTGTTTTAGTGTGGGTAACAGTGAATTTCTAGAAATCTGTTTACATTTTCTATGTTTTCATATTTGCTGGAGTACAGTTTGTGTTAGTCGGGGTGGACTAGAGAAACAAATTCATAAAAAGGCATATGTACAGGAAAGAGCTTTCTGTACAAGAGCAGTTGAATATTGAGCAGGCATCCCAGTCTAGTCCAGATCAATCCATAAGTCTGACATCAGCCCATATGTCCAGTACTAATCTATAAGCTCTCTTCAGACTCCCTTTGCCGATCTGTCGGACATACTTAGCATCCCGGCTCGGTGTTGTGGGGTCCTGTCAGCCACAATGCCCACACCGTGCCTCCAGTGCTGTCCCTTGTAGCACTGTGGGCCAGTGAGGGACGTCGTGTCTTGTGGTGGGTCCTCCCTGTACATTGGATGAGCACTACTTTTGCTTTGTCCCAGAAATTTTTATATGTTGTGTTTTATTCTTTCTAGATTCAAGAAATTTTTTATTTCATTTCTTCTCTTAGCCAGTATTGGTATTCTCCGTCATTAGTTCTTTCTATTGTTGATTTCTAATTTATAGCATTGTGATCTGAGAAGATATTTTGTAATATCTCAGTGTTTTAAATTTTATTGGAGCTTGCTTTTTGGCCTAACATATAATCCATTCTGGAGAAGTGTTCCACATGGAAATTGTAAATTTTTTTATTGAGTGGAATGTTGTGTATGTCTTTGACGTCAGATTGTGTTGCTTAGTTTGTGCCTTTGTTGAAATTTTTTTTTTGACAAAGTCCAGTAGGCTTGGGATTAAGCACACTTTATTTGTGAAGGAAAACAACACAGAAACATCAAAAAAATGTTGAAATTAGAATGGTAGGAATGGTAAAGGACTTGTGGTGGTATGCTGTGATTCAGAGTTATGTGAAGTGACATCAGCCAGTAGGTAACAAGAGTCGACTCCTCAGACGGCAGGTCCGATTAGCTCAGGGATTCTCCTGGAAAGTGAGAGGGTTGGATAAAATGAACACCGCTGTTTTTTATTTCACATCTTGATATGTACATCTACCCAAATCCTCTGCTGACTGCCTGCTCATAAATCAAGACTGAAGCTCATTGTGCGTCAATGTGAATTCTCATGCATCATTGTCCACTATAAGTTTACCTCCTGGACGATCATGATCTCAACAGTCAGGTCCATGCACACTGTGGGCAGGATGCCAGCGAGCACCGGAGAGACCTGGGGAAAGCTGGGGAGCCCCAGAGGGCGAGCCGGAGAGATGTGAATTTCTTTATAATGTTTCTGTCCATCACCGAAAGCGGTGTAGTGAAGTATCCTACACTACTACTCTAGTTGTCTATTTCTTTCCAGTTAAGAGCTTGATCACTGTATTTTGAGGCTCTTCTTTGTGTATATCTCTGTGTGTGTGTGCATATATATATATATGCACACACATATGCATGTACATATATATTATAGTTATATTCTCTTGTTTAATTGACCCTTTAATCATAATGTAATGCCCTTCTCTGTCCTTTCTGCTGGTTTTACCTTAGTCTATTTCATCAGACATTAATATTGCACCTCTCCTTTTTACTTTTTTTTTTTGGGGGGGGGGATTACTGCTCTCTGGTGGTGGGAGTAGGAGGCCCAACCCCACTGCTGGAATTGAACCTGCATCCCAGTGGGCCGCAGTCCCGCGCACAACCACTACGCCACCGGGGCTCAGCCTCCTTTTTACTTTTTCAATATGTAACTTTTAGCTTGTTTTTGTCTGTGATGTGTTTGTGGAAAGCATATTGATGGGTCCTGTTTTCTTACATATTCTGCTTACCTCTGTGACTGGACTAGTGCATTTAATATCAATTTACATTTAGTATAATTGTGTATAGGAATTAATTAGTGGAATTTTGCTGTACTTTTGGGCCAAGTTTATTTTATTCTTGTGTTTTCTTCCTTGCTGTTTTGTTTTTTGGGCATCACTGTCTTTTGGTGGTGGGAGTAGGAGGCCCAGCCTTGCTGCTAGATTTGAACCTCCAACCCAGTGGGCCGCAGTCCTGCGCACAACTACTATGCCACTGGGGCTCAGCCCTCTTCCTTGCTGTTTTATTGTTTACTAAATCTTTGTTTTATTTTTGTGAAGTTTGCTCATTTCATTTGAGGTTACCCTGTGTTTTATTAATTTTTTCCCTATGCTTCAAACTGTTCGATTTTTGAGTTCTACTTCTTTCTGAAAGTTTTGGGCTAATGTTACGGATGCTTTCTTCCAACAATTTTTGGACATTGTTCTCTGGGTGTGCTTGGGTGTATGAATGTCTGGTGTCTCTTCTCGATTTTTGATCTCATGTGTTAATCTTTTTGATAGCATCCTACATGATTCTTTTTTTTTTTTGCATCACTGCCCTCTGGTGGTGGGAGTAGGAGGCCCAGCCTTTGCTTCTGGGAGCCGGAATTGAACCTCCATCCCAGTGGGCCGCAGTCCCGCGCACAGCCACTATGCCACTGGGGCTCAGTCCGGTGGTTCTATTTTTATATTGTTCTTCTAGCTGAGTATTGAGAGATTGGGTTTCAAGTTTAGTGATTCAACCTTTTTGGATTCAAATCTATCATTTTCTCTTTCAATATATTATCTATTTTTCTACAGTCTTATTAATCTTCTGGATTTCTACTTGCTGTTTTCATATAGTTTCTAATTTTAAATTTGTTTTGTCAGTTTTTCTTTTAAGTGTTTTGCTGAATTAGTTTAAAATTTTTTGTATGGTGTATGGTTTCATCTGCAGCTTATTCTACCTCTTTGTTAGTACATCGAAGGAATCTTACCTTCTTTCAAGCTTAACATCAATGAGTTCCAGATCCTTTGCTTCTTGAGAAAAGTCTTTTGGCTCTCTATATTTGCCACTTGTTTGTGCCATTCAGTCCTTATTAGTTCTTATGAACTTACATTGTCTGTTGTCTCTCCCAAGCAGTCACTAGCTACCTTCTGGCAGGTGTGATAGAGAATGTGAGTGTGCGGCCCCCTCTCTGGATTGCTGTTTGTGTAGTGAGTGCACTTGAAGGTGGGCTTCACCGATGCTGGCTGCTAGTGATGCTCCTGGAACAGGAGTGGGTAGTGGCCTGTCCCCAATAGGTATGATAACAGGAGGCAATGTGTGCGATTGGGCCCTGTGAGCACAATTGCTGTCTTTTGTTGAGTTGGACAAGCAAAAAGAGAGAGAGAAATTAATTATAAAATGAATAAATAAGGAGAAATTGTGTTAGTCTGGGTAGGCTAGAGAAGCAAAATTCATAAACACGCATGTGCATATAAGAAAGAGGTTTATATACAAGGACAATTGAACATTGAGAAAGCATCCCAACCCAGTTCAGTTGGTCATAAGTCCGATATTAGCCCATATGTTCAAAACCAGTCTATAAAGTCTCCCTCCAACTTATGAAGCACGTGCAATGACACCAGGACAATCACAGCTAGGGTAGAAGCATCTCGGCACTTGCAGGGTCTCCCCGTAGCCTCCCAAACATCTCAGCACTGGCGGAGTCTCCACGTGACTTCTCTGACGCCAGAGGTTTAGCTCCATTAGGGCAAGCCCATGTGGCCTCTCCTTCGGCAACTCCAGGCTCCAGGACTCAGGATCGATCAGCATGCTGTCATCTTGTCTTGTCAGTAGTTCATCTCTCAGAGACTCAATCAAGTCTCTCTTCTCCAATTGGGAAATACCATGAGACTTCCCCGAATTCGCAGGAGAAAGCCATGCCCACACAGAGGCCTCATTGGCTAACTCCAGAGTGACAGGCTAGACGTCACCCCTACACTCTCAGTCATGAAATTGACATCAAGTACACGACCGCCACAGTTCTCGAGCTGGACTGGCACAGAGGCTGCATCAATGGCTCAGGCAGAGGAATACTTGAGAGGCTGGCCCAGCACTGTGCAGAGGGTGGCTGCTCTAGCTTGGAGCTGAATCTATGTCATCTGTGGTAATTACATAAATTCTTGTCAAATAGAGGGTACATGGGTGGTATTCACCCTCTCAATCAGCTCACAGCCTGATGGGGGGGGGGGTGTGCCCCTGGGAACTTCCCCTTCACCTTCCTGCTGGCTCACCCTGCTGGCTGCTAGATACCTGGATATGTCCAAGTGCCATGAATCCTCAGGACTGTGTCACCAGCCAGTGATCTTCCTGCATTTTGCATCATTGCATGTGGCTGGCATGTGTCTGAAGAGGGACTTATGACTAGTATTGGACTTAAGGACATAAGGTGGACTGGGCTTGGATATTTTCTTGATACTTAAATGCTTCTTGATCCAAAGCTCTTTCTTACATATAGGCGTGACCCTGGATTTTTTTCTCTACTCAACTGGCCTAACAGCATCTAATAGCAACAAATGTAGTTTAAAATCTTATAGTTTCTAGTTCCAAAGGTAAACTTGCTTTTCACAATTTAAAGGGCATCCATTTAAATGGGCTGTTTTAAAGGCATTATTTGGATTTTTCCACAAGTGCATATTTTCGGTGAGTGTTTCCTTCATGAAAATAACCATACGTGTTGTGCTGTATACACGGTTGCATTCATGAGCAAATATATAGTAGTGCATTTAGAAGAACAAAGGATGTTCTGAGCCATCTTTTGGAAGCAAGAATAACCTAGTCATTGTAAACTGTTCCCCAGACTCCATTCTGGCCCAATAATAAGCTAGATTATGGCACATAACAGGCAAAGCGTTCATGTACAAATAAGTAGAAAAGAAGAAAGTAGTGCTGTGCTGTGATGTAAGGTTGCAGAAGGGTTGTCCAGTGTATTTTGGTTCCTGTGCCTTTTATTGGAACCCTGGCCACATAAAGGGTTATGCTGCTAACTTCAAGGTCAGGAGTTGGACACCACTAGCCACTCCCTGGTAGCAAGATGAGGCTTTCTACTCCAGTAAAGCTGTACAGCTTCAAAACCCACAGTGGCAGTTCTACTCTGCGCTCTAGAGTCCTCATGAGCTGAAATCAACTCACTGGCAGTGAGAAGTGGCTCTCTGCATGGGCATGGGGCCTGCTAACTGCAAGGTCCAGGTTTGAGTTCACCAGCTGCTCGGTGGGAGATAAATAAAGCTGTGCGCTTCTGTGAAGATTTACAGTCTTGGAATCCCTTTGTAAAGTCGCTGGGGGTTGGAATAACTGTGGCAGTGTGTTTGGTTTTATATCTTAAATACAAAATGAAAATCATTCAAAAGAGGCCAGTTAAGAGGATATTCTAGGCACCGAAAAAAAAAATCTCTGAGCTTAGTAATGGAAGAAGACAGACTAAGCAAGTAAGTAAATGATACAGCACACCATATAGAAATAAAAACCTTTCAGAAAGAGTAAGTTGAGGAAATTAGAAGGAACTGGTGGTGTGAAGGGCGGGAACTGTGGGGCAAGTTTAGTTTTGAATGGGGTCGCAGGAAAGCCATCACTGACAGTGACGTTTGAGCAAAGAACCCAAGGTAAAGAGAAACTAAGCCATATGAGAATCTGGATATTCCAATCCAGGGGTAGCATTGTGCATATCTGTCAAGAGATTATATGGCTGATGACTTAGGTTCTTACAGATTGGTATAAAACCCAGGGAAGGCTTGCGCAAACATCTTACACCGCACTTCATGTTTAAAAGCACTGTTTTGCCAGTTTGGTAGAGACTAAAGCGTGGAGGAGGCAGTTAGCACACAGAGTGGTGGATGGCGTACAGCATGTCGATGTTGTCCTGGAGAAAAAGGGTAAATGAAGGGTGACAGTGAAAGCTCAGGATCATGAAGCGATTTAGCTTATTTTGATATAGACTTGAATGGCAAATCCAGTGTTAAAGCCAGACAGCGGTCCCTTTTAGTAGTAAAAAGAAAATAATTATGAACAGCTTTTCGAAGAATCTGATGCCCCGGAAATGGATCCAGAATAGATGATTAGGTAAGTTATTGGTATTAGTGTGTAATTTTGGTAACTGTGGGATGAATGTGCTTGCCAGTGAAGTCTTTCTATTGTTGTCTGGTAGATCCCGTCAAGTCAGAGCTGACTCATAACGAGCCCACGGTGTTCATGAGAACCGCCCCTTGCCCCCTCCTGAGCCATCCGTGATCACACTTGCTCCACTGGAGCGCCTCCTCCTCATGAGGACCTTCTCTGTTTTGATGCCTTTCCCACTTCATGAGTCCTCTTGCAGGAACGTCCTTCGCCGTTCCTCATAACAGGCCCCATGTGGAATGAGCAGAAACAAAGGGTGGGATGTACCACTGATTTGATTCTGAATTTCTTGTGTTTTATCATCTTAGTCATGAGATCGATGGTCATGTATTTCGGAATCTGACGGTTCCAATTTGGTTCTTTTCTTTTTTCAGTGTAACAGATAAGGATGACTTTCAGTCCACGGAGTCTTTTGGTAACCAGCAGATGAACCTCAGTATTGGTGAAGACAGCACTGGTAGCTGGTCCAACTTAAGTTTTGAAGACGAACATCAGGATGAGAGCAGCAGTTTTCATCATCTAAGTGAAAGGTAACTGGTCTTTTGCATTTAATGACATTATTAGTTTCCCAGACTGCAGAATTGAACTCTGTGCATTGGGTGCTTCTGGAAAATTCCAAATATGAAAATATGTCACCTGAGCCCCAGTGGCATAAGTGGTTGAGTGCAGGACTGCGGCCCGTGGGCTTGGCGGTTCACATCCACCGGCGGCTCTCAGGAGCAGCACTGGGTAGCTCCCACAACCACCAGAGACAATGATGCACCCCCCCCCCCCAAAAAAAAAAGTATGTCATTGCCTTTAAACTTGGTTTCATGATTCATGTATTTCTAATAGTGTCACAATTATTATATATTTAGCTAAGTAGTTCTTTGTGCCAATAAATGATATGAAAAATAGGTTTGGTGTTTGAATTTATCCCTTTTAAGCATTTCCTAGATATATAATGAACTATTTTAAGAAAGAAACTTTCCTCTTTTTAAAGAGGCTATTTTCCCCCCGCCCCCTTCATTCCTCGGTGGGTAACAAAAAGGAAAGTTGTCTGTAGAAGGCATCAAAAAGACCCTGTAAATTTTGCTAATATTACTTAATATCTTTAGGGGGTGGTGTCTCAGCACCCTACTGTTTTTCAGCCACAAAATAACCTAGAGCTTTTATACCTGAATTATTGAAAACATAGAAATCAAATCCATTTGAGAAGGTCCTGTGATACAGGAGGAGGTGCTTGCTTTATAGGTAACTTTTAAAAACCAAACACCTTAGCAGCTTTTGGACCGTTAGTTATGATTAAATGAATGCTCGTAATGTTAAGGCATTCCTGAGTAACCCATAAACTCATTTGTCATAACTAATGATTGGGAGTAAGGCATACAATTTGTAGCTGAGTCTGGGGAGAGGCAGGATAACCAGCGGCCTGTCTGACTTGGGCTGGTGGGGGGAAGATCCCATGAGGATTCTTGGAATTGGCCTGTCAGGAAGACATTTGGAAGAGGGTTTGAGTTAGTGTAAGGAAAAGAGATGGTTTTTTACCCATTAGAAGACATCATCCCAGCCCTGTGTTTGATGACAATTTCCTTAAGGCCCAGATTGGGAAAGGCTGCGTTTGAAAGCGGCAGCTCCAAGTGGGACTCTTACCACACACCCTAGAGCCCTTGTGCGTTCCTTTATCTAGAGTAGAGAGTAAGCACTCAACCTCTTTCATCTTTGAGAAGGAGAGGCTTTGAGGACTTAGAGATCAGCATTGTAGTTAAGGACGTCCTGGTATTTGAACAGAACGATGCCTAGAGGCTACTCTTCTTGCTGCCATTGAGTTGATGCCAAATTCTAGACACTCTGCAGGACAGAGGTGAACTGCCCCTGAGGGAACCTGAAGCTGGAAAGTCTTGACAGGAGCATAAAGCCCATCTGTTGCCCATGGAGCAACTGGTGGGTTCAGATTCCCATGTTTGGAGCCCAACACGTCACCCACTACACCCCCAGGGCTCCTTCAGATGGGACCTGGTGACATTCATGGAGCCACTTGGCCCACTCTACAGAATGTCACCTCATTTGAATAACAGGGAGGAATTAGTCCAGCTCTCTCCTCATTTCTTTCCTTGCTAGTGCTGTTAATGAGGGATGTACCTATTGCCAGTGGAAGATGCAAAATGACTCGGAAATAAAATCTTATTAATAAAGTGATTTGGGCAGAGAGCAACATAATTCATCTATACATGGGTAAATGCTTTTAGCACGTTAGTTGTTTGTATTCAGGAGGGCGAACCTTGAGTTTTGTCAGAGAAAGAATTGTGATTTTAATTTACCACCGTCAGACCACAGCATGAGCTAGCCACGTTATGGGAATTAAGATACAGGCCTTGTACCTGATGGAACATCTTCATCCTGGGCCGGTTGGTGGTGGTCTGCTTGTGAACTCAGTTCCCAGAGCCTCCCCTCCCAGAGATCAAGATCCACGGGGGTCGTGTTGAGTCTCCCTGTTGGATAAGGCACCTCAGGTGGCCTGAATGCAGGCCATTCACAGACCATACTTGAAGATACGTTGCTGTGCACATGACTTCTTTTGACGTCAGTCTGCAGTATGTGCTGCCCTTTTCTGGTGCAGAGATTTGGACAAGTAATAATAAGTTAGAGATTTGGGCACACCTTGCACTTTGCCTTTAGGGAAGTTCAGTCCATGGGAGCAATTTAAAAACAAGCAGTAGCTTCAAATTGTCCGAAACCTTTTGAAGGGGAAGTATACTTATTTGATTAAGAAAAGGGTTGATCTGTAAATAGGGATTCCTTAAAAAATTTCAGGCACATTGTGAGCTTCTTGGGAATTACAAAGTGTATTAGGGAAGAGATGAGTCAGACATGAAAAGCTTGGAGTGGGTTTTTTATGATGTGCCAGAAGTGGCTTCATAAGCCTAAAAACCCCAACAAGAATGTCAGTGCTTGACTACCCTAGGCTTGAAGGTAGAAGCGTGCCTGTTCTGGACTCAAGAAAGGGGGTAAGTGGAAAAGAAAATGATAGAAGCAGGGGACGGTGATCACGAGTGAAATGGGAAAAGTGTTTTGGCAGGGAGTTGCCTGGTTTCAGGTTGAGTTAGAGTACTGTGTTTGTAGAAACCGTTTTGCCCAGGCTAGGTGGTAGGTGCTATTGACGTGCGTTTGACGCACAGCGCACAGAAGGTACAGCCTGGGTTGTCCGCGCTCGGTATTGCTGTTCTCATTCGTGACTAAGAATGACTTGTTTTCCAAGCACCCTGGTTTGATGGAAAATCATATAGTCCCCCTTGTTAGACATAGCGTTAGATGAAGAAATAACTTCAATCTGACCCTTTTTGAGGTGTGTAAAGGGGAAAGGAAATAGGATTACATAAGAGGAGCTTACATTTTTAGTCTTTATATTGTTTTAGTGTATTTTTTTCAGCTTCACCTAGTAGTTCGGTGGTGGATAAAAGAAATTAAAGGAATGAAACATTGTTATTAGGATATGGGTAAGGATTTGAATTTTCTGTTTTTCATTTCTTAAATAGCTATTAATAATAATAAATAGTGTTTGAGATCATTCATTTCTCCCTTTCTCCCTGAGTCCAGTTGTTTATACCGTTTGTATTTTTATATTTTCTCACTTTTGGTTTCTCTGACAATAGATGATGTTAGCAAAATTCTGGGGTTGTCTCAGTGGGTCAATAATGGAGTTATTTTTGTTTGAACATATAATTGACCCTCTGTGTCTGTGGGTGCTGCATCTGTGGATCCAACCACCTGTGGGTTGAAAAGACTTGTGGGGAGCATTTAAGTGGTGGAAGCAATCCGACAAGGCACCGAGGAGCAGCAAGTGCTGCTTATGTAACACTTACACTGCGGCGTTCGGTGTCATAAGTAAGCTAGAGATGATTTAAAGATGCCACCGAGGAGCTCTGGTGCTAACCACCAGCTGCTCTGCCAGAGCAGGAATGAGGCCTTCTACTCCCAGAGAACTTACAGTCTCTGAAACCCACAGAGGCGGGCCCACTCTGCCCGTAGGTCAGAATTCACCCAGTGGCCCTAAGTTTGGTTTGGTGTGGAGGATGTGCGTAGGCTATACGTGAATAGTTTAACGCTTTTTACTGGGTCTTGGGCAAGCCAGGGATTTTGGTGTTGAGAGGGGGTGTATCCTGGACAGTCCTCCTGGTCGCCGAAGGAGGACTATTGAAAAGACACTGCTCAGTTTTAGCTGTTAGTTTCTAATGCACTGTGATTTTCTCTGAGACAGTGACTAGAAGGGATCCTGGTGTTACATTGGGTCAGGCGTTTGGTTGCCGCTGCAGGGTTGGCTGTGTGAAGCCCCAGCCGCTGCTTTAGAGGAAGATCTGCAGCTGCAGAGAGTTCGTCCTCAGGGCCCTGCTCTGCCTGCAGCGTCGCTGCGAGTCAGAGCTGACTCGAGGGCAGAGGGTTGTTAAAAAGCGAATACAGATTTGTAAATTGTTGAAAATGTTGGTTTGGGGGAGGCGGTTTTGCCAATATTTATCTGCACATGTAAAGTGCTTTATACATTAGTTCCCTTGTTAGAACCCCAAATTTGATTTTTGTAATGCCTGGTCTTATGCACCCTTATATTGGGAATATCACTGCTTGTCACTGCAAACTAATGTGCTTACTAATTATTTTAATGGTTAGAATTTTAAAAAGTTGCATGTTGGAGGTTTAAGTCTGAAAATTTTGCATTCAATTTTGTTTCAGAACAGTTGCTTCTTAAAACATTGCTTTGCAGTCGTTCTAGACTGTAATTGCTGTTGTAGACTGTGTCATCGATCGTGCTCTTGCTTTTTTCCTTTTTCTTTTCATTAGGGCGTATAAAACTGTGTGGCATAAGTGACTGGCCGAGCAGACAAGTATAATTCTTGATCAGCCCTTTCTTCCCGTGACTTGATTCCCAGGGACGCACGCGTTATGGCCACGATTGCATGATCCACACTGTCTGGAAAAAGGTGGTTGGCAGAGTACTTTAAAGTCAGCAGAGACACCGAGTCAGGAAAGTCCCTGTGGGACTGGATCTCGGTGACCCGTCCCACCCCACCGTGCAGCCCGTCACGCGTTCGTACCATCTAAAGACCAGCTGTGAGAAAGTTGCCAATTTAAAAATGCTTTTAAAAACTGGACCCAAACTGAAAAAAGTATTGATTTTCCCAGTTGGTCACCGAGTTTTGTCACAGATATCTCATTGTGAAATTTCTTACACTATCTCTTTATTTTCTGCCCTAACAGGCCCACGTGTGCTGTCACCCTGTCAATGAACATTAAGTTTAGAATAGTTTGGGTGACTTTTTGAGGACCAGGGAAAATCTGAATCCCTGAACATTGCAAGTCCCATTTAGAGTAGCGCTCATGGTCTCTCTGCCTCCGAGGATGCGCTGCCCCTGGTGGCAGCTCACGACCATCTGCAGTGGTCCAGGACAGCAGCTGCTCTCGGAACCAGGAGGGGCGTTTGGTCTTCTAGCGTCATCCTCTAGTTCAGCTCTGTTCTCTTCTTCTCCTGGCAGTAATGATAACAGCAGTAGCTGGAGCAGTCTTGGTTTAGAAGGAGATTTGTATGAGGACAATTTATCCTTTCCAACATCAGACAGGTTGGTCCAGACCAGACACTTAAAAACGGATGAGTCTTTCACCACTAATGCATGAGTCATATAAAAACCATGTGGGTTACAGGGCAACATGTTTCAACCTGCTTTTCTCCCATGTTTTGACATGATTCTGCTTGATCGATTTACATCTAACGGAAAAGTCCAATTACGCTGAGAGTTGGCTGACATCTACTTGCAGAAGGGGTGACTTTTCATGCATGTGCTTGCTCCGTCTCATTCTGCCAATCATTCATTTACAAAGAGCTTGCTTCCTACAGAATTTCTGTTTGGGCTTTTGTTTCTGTACGTAGTTTTGTTTAATATATTTGAAATGTGGAGGGAAAATGCGCTCTGTGGAAGCGTATGTATGAATGACATAATGAGAAGCATCAAGGAATGCCTCCATAATTACTCCTGGCATCCTCTGATACTCAAATGCCGTGTTCCCTAAAACCAAATTTGTCGAATAGCTCGGCTTTGAGTTTCTCCTCCTGAAGCCATGTGGTGCTTTATGCTATGGACAAGCCATGGTGAGCAGTGGCTAGCATTTGGCTGCTATCTGGGAGGTCCGTGGTTCAAACCCACCCGCTGCTTGCTCCCTGGGAGAAAGATGGGGCAGCCCAGGGGAGCCATTCTACTCTGCCGTGCTGGGTGGCTCTGAGTAGAATCGACTGTGGCTTTGCATTTTCACTGAAAGGTGTAGGGCTTCTTGGATATTGATGTTCTCTTGGGCATCATTTGCAGTTGATATTTTAACACGAAATGGTGTGCGAAGCAAAGCTTCCTTTTGTGTTGCCATTCTGTCCTTTCTAAATGTCGTACTTCATATAGTAACATTCCTGACCATGTTTGAAGAATTGTTTTTAAGACCATCACTAATTAAAGCTTTTTTTCTTTTTTTTTTTTAACTGCTTCTGCTATTTTACTGAAAAAGTGATGAACCCGATGATAAAGACGAAGAGCATGGGGCCAATGAAGAAGGTAATCGACGCTTTGTCCTCTACTCGGTGTTCCCTTGTTTGTGTGTGTCCTGCTCCCTCGGTGAGTCAGGACCGTGAGTCTGTGCGATCTCACCACCCGAGAGAGCTCAGCGTGGGGTGTGTATGAGACAGCAGCAGTCAGAGTACTCTTGATCTCGTTTTCCTTCTTCATTCCAGCTCTCTCGTTCAGCTGCTCGTTTGGTGGCTAAACTCATGAAGTACTCAGTGATGTAAACACTAAGATATTTGGGGAGGATTATTCGAGAGAGAAAGTTTATAACCATGTCATTCAGAGTATAAATTCCAAAACCTTTGTCCCGATTGTAAGGAGTACTGTTTGCTGCCACTGGATCACCGCTCCACTCATGGCGTCCTTAGACTCGGTCAAAGAAAGGCTGCCCGTCAGCCCTGTGCCTCCCCAGGATTGCCTGTGGCCCAGACTTGTGACCCATTGAATTCCCATTAGCTCAATTTCTGCAGCTTTTCACCAGCCTTTTCTTTCTGTTTCATTTTAGCCCTGGACAGACCTCCTTTGATGTAATGCCTTATTATAAATCCATGATATATTATTGGAATAGTTACTTTCCTCCTTCCAAACCAACAATTTCTGAAATGAGCTATTAATGCCAAACTTGCATGAGTCAGTAAATAAAACCCCAAAGATATTGCTAAATCACTTCATCCCTCCTCAACCCGTCCTGCAGTTATACACGCACCCACTCACCCCATCACACAGAGCCCTGCAAGTTTTCCTGTCTCCTCATAATGAACACAGTTCCAGGCATAGCATGGGTTCCAGAATTTTGAGCTGTGGTTTATAGTCTTCACTGAGATGTATTAAAGATTTTACATGTTGAAATTGAATTCCCATTATATTTAGATGGCAGAACGACTCCCTCTCCCCAAATTGTATTTCTCCTTAATTATGGAAATGTCATTAGAGGCACATATGAAAATATTCATCCTGCTTTAAGATCATTGTTTCTGATCCCAGTGATGTTTATTTCGTGTCCCTGTTTCCGCAGAGGGGGAGCATTGAGTGTTCCCCTACTGTGTTGAGGTACACTTCATGACACCTGACCTTTGAGCAGCTTCCTCAGCAGGGTCAGGACCTTGGTTAGCACAGGCATGTATTGTGACTCCAGGAGACGATTGCTGAGCTAAAAGGCTCAGATTTAAGACTATTATTTAAAACCTTTTGATATCTCTTGTTAAGTAGACACGCTTCCTGTAAGACTTCTTAGAGATATTTTTTTTCTCATTAGTTAAAAGTAGGGATATTATTTTAGAATTATTGATAGGCTTTGTGCAATGTGTCTTCTTGTTCACTAAAGAAGTGAGCTTTATCTAGGAAAACTTTCTACTTTTCCTAAGTATTTCCTGAGGACAAAATGAGCCCAAAGCCTTTATGTGGTATTAATGCGTGTGAAGGATTTTTTACTTCCCCTCAGTGAACTTGCTTTATTATTTATTAGCATCACTGAAAAATGTTTAAGAGAAAAGAAGTTAATATAAATATGAAATTCATTGGCGGGGGTGAGGGGGAGAGCGAGCCCAAACTTCTCCTCCTGGCACCAGCCGGCTCTTGAGGATTGTTCTTGTGATGAGTGGCATTGAGTAAGGTCGGGGCCGATGTGCTGGGGCCCGAGTCGCAGTGACCATGCTGAGAGCAGGACGCCGCCCGGCCCACCATCCTCACAGTCGGGAGGTTGGAGCCCAGAGTGGCAACCGCCCTTTCAGTCCAGCTGGTTGATGAGGGTCCTAGGTAGACTTGGCGTTATCCAGCTTTTGCTATTATGTTTCAGTTATAGCACCTTGTTTTAAAAAGAAGTGTAAATTCGGTGATTGATTGGGCTACAGCTATCAAAAGATGTAGCATCTGGGGTCGTCAAAGCTTGAAAGTAAACAAGCGGCCATCTAGCTCAGAAGCAACAAGCCCTCATGGAACAGGCACACAAGCTTGTGTGACCATGAGTGTCAAAGGGATCAGGCATCAGCTGTCAAAGAACTAAAAATCATAACATTGTGTGCCCACTTTCCTGATATGATTGTTGATGACAAATGTGTGCATAAGCAAATGTGGTGGAGTAAGCTGATGGTGCCCAGCTATCAAAAGATATAGCATCTGGGGTCTTCAAGGCTTGAAAGTAAATAAGCAGCCATTTAGCTCAGAAGCAACAAAGCCCACATGGAAGAAGGATACCAGCCTGTGTGACCACGAGGTGTCGACGGGATCAGGTATCAAAGAACTGAAAATTATATCATTATAAATGAGGGGAGTACAGATTGGGGACCCAAAGCCCTTCGGTAGGTGAAGCGACACCCCTTTCAGAGGTATACCCTTGCAGGGGGGAGACGAGCCAGTCAGGGTACAGGGTAACAACAATGAAATATTCAACTTTCCTCTAGTTCTTAAATACTTCCTCCCCCACACTATCATCATCCCAGTTCCACCTTACAAATATGATTAAGCCAGGGGATGTACACTAGAGTCAGAAACATGGGGGAATTCAGGACAGATGATCCCTTCAGGACCAGTGGTGAGAGTGGTGATACTGGGAGGGTGGAGAGAAGGTGGAATTGGAAGGGGGAACCAATTGCAGGGATCTACATATAACCTCCTCCCTGGGGTACGGACAGCAAGGAAGTGGGTGAAGGGACACACTGGACAGTGGACGATATGACCAAATGATGATGATTTGTAAATTATTAGGGGTTCGTGAGGGAGGGGACATGGGGAGGGAGGGGAAATAAAGGGAGCTGATACCAAGGGCCTAAGTAGGAGGAGGATGCTTTGAGAATGATGATGGCAACATATGTACAAATATGGTCTGCATGCACTTGATGTATATATGGATCGTGGCAAGAGTTATCTGAACCCCCAATAAAATGATTTAAAAAGAAAAAAAAAAAGATTGATTGGGCTTACAGAAAAATCCCAAATGGTGGAAATTCCAGGATAACACATCTCAATTTCTGTCTTAGCAAGAGAGTCTGCGCAGGCAGTTAAGACATGGCCATCCTTTACTGCCTGTCATCTTGCCAAGCACATCAGTAGTGGCTGGAGAGAAGTCTGGTTCCAAAGCCAACCCTACTCCCAGAGCAGCCCTGCATAGGGTTTGAGACTATGGATCTTTACCGGAACAGATAGCCTCATCTTTCTCCCAAGGACCAGCTGCTGGAGGGTTTGAACTCCCAACCTTGCAGTTGGCAATCTGACGGCTTCAGCAAGGCTCGTTCCATGTTGTAAAACTGCAGCACTTACAGCATGGCCTGGAGACCTCACTGCCCCTCGTGTGCCAGATGCATTTTACAACTGGAAGTAAATGAGGGTTAGAAAACAAGGGCGTAAAGTTCATTTTAAGATGATAATGCAGGCCACTTTTCTGAAAATAAAAAAACTAGGGGCCAGCGCATGTGCTGAAAAGGATGAATACCAACGTAGAACAGTAACTCTGTAATTACCCTATAAGTTGTAAAGTAATACCAGAAACCAAAGCAACACAAATGGCCACCCCTCCCCTGTATTTCCATTAATGGGACAAGTTGCTGAGATGTCCCCAGCAGGTCCGAGTGGGCAGCCCTTTCATGTGCAGGAGGACTTGTGTCCGTCAGGCACTCTGCTTATACCAGGCCCCTGCTGCCAGCGAGTGAATTCTGGGCCCCAGAGGCCCTGTGGGCAGAGTCAAGCATCTCTTCCAGTCTCCCCACCTGCGCATCTTCCAGGAGCAGGTTGCTCCATGCTGCTCTTGGAGTGGCTGGTGGTTCCACCAGACCCCATTTCAGTTGGCTGTGGAGCGCTTTTGCCACGGTGCTCGCAGGTGGGTCCATGGATGATGCATTTTGTAGTCAAAGGGGATCGAGCCCACTAAGCGGAAACATAGTTCTTGTAAGGAGGAAACAGACTCGAGTGGTGCACATCTGGTCTGATTTCCGGGATGCAAGTGGCAGTGGTCTATGGCTTTTTCCTTCCCGTGCATTTTGCCTGTACAACGGCCTGATGAAGAGCGGGGAGCCAGGCTGCCTTTGCTTGTCCTATTCAGCAACTTCCCTGCTGTGAGACCTCGACTTCCCCGGACCTCAGTTTCCTCATCTTCCAACAGTTGCGATAGATGCTCCCAGGTGGAGGCTGACTCAGAGCCCCCCTATCAGACAGAGTAGAACTGTGCTTGTGAGTTTCTGGGGGTAGAAACCCCTGTCTTTCTCCTGAGGAGTGGCTGGTGGTTTGAACTGCTGGCCTTGTGGTTGGCACTCAGCAGGTAACCCCTCACGCCACTAGGATTGCTGTGTGGACCAAAGAAGGAGCTTCGCAGAGGGGCTAGGTGTCTGTGCCGTGTGCTCCGTCCGTGTTGGTGGCCTGCCTGGCCCTGCACCACTCACACTCGTTCCTTTGGCTGAGCTCCTTGGTGCAGCCGCCGAGTCCAACCGTCCCGCCGAGGGTCTGCCTCGCTTTCACCCGCCGCCCCGACTCTGCCAGGTGTGATGGACTTCTCTGGTTCCTCCTGGTAACAGGTCCAAAGTACTGGATCTGAAGCCTTGCCACCCTTGTTTCTAAGGAGCATCCTGACTGCTTTTTCGAAGACAGATCTGTTTGTTCTTTCGGCAGGCCGTGGTACCATCAGTATTCTTTGCCACGTCACGAATCATCTGCTTCCAGTCTTTTGCAGTCTTACTTGTTCACAGTCCAGCTTTCGGAGGCATTGGAGGCCGTTGGGAAGGCTGTGGCTGGGTCAGGTGTACCCTGGCCCTCATGGGGACAGCTTGCCTTTTTAACACATTCAAGGAGGCCTTTTCCAAATAGCCCAGGACGCTTGTTTTAAGTCTTTTATCTTCATCCGAGGTCTTTATCTTGGTCATGTTCATATTTTTATTGTGAATATGGTTTTTAAGGTTTTATTTGCTCTCCTCATATGTCTAGATCTTAATCTGACAAATCAGAACATTTCATTATCCCGGAGTTCAGCACATCAGATGAGTGTGCGCGCGTGTGTGCTGTGTGCTTTTGGTAAATAGGCAAAGGTATGTCATCGTTTTCATGCCATTTTGCAGAAGTGGTTAGTTGCTGTTGTGTGTTTAAGAAATGATGGTTTCCCCTTCCCAACCCCCTCCCCCAGCATTTTTTGGAAGCTTGAAAAATGAAAAACATTTTTAAATACTTAGAAAGCAGAGTGTCATGCTGAATCCACCAGTTTCGTGTCACCTTCCTGTTTGCATTTAAACTCCAGGGTCGGGACCCGATGGGAAGGCTCTGCGGATTACAAACGTTGACGTGGAGCTGAGTCCCGTCGACCCCCAGCTGAGGCTGATTCTGCAGTGGCTGGTGGCCTCTGAGGCCGACGTCCAGGAGCTGCACGTCCACGACTCAGCCAGGAAGGAGTTCATCCAAGTAAGTATCTGTCCCCCGGACGAGAGGGGGCTTTCCCAGGATGCCATGCTCTCTGCCTTGGACAGCCGTGGAGAAGTTAGTTTCTTGGACTGTCAAGACCAGTGTCTGGGTTCAGATCTCGGCTCTGTCGCCCTCTGTGCGGTATAGCCACGGGCAGGTTAGCCGTGTGCCTCCATTGTCCTTCTTGCAGGGGAGAGATGAGTCTGGAAGATTCCCTGGGCTTTGTGAGGGCTTTGTGAGGATTGAAGAACTTTAAGAATACTGAGTGTTGCCTACCAGGTTCTCAAAGTTAGGGTTTCTCAGTAAGCATTTTCAGTGCTTAATATGTGGAAGTTTGACTTATATTTAACTGATTCAGAATTGAGCCTAGTAATTCACACGTCACTTTCTCTGCTAATCCAGTGTCATTGTATGAGAAGGTGGGCATGATCAAAAGCCAGGAAAAGTGTAAACATCTGACAGCGTTTGGCTCTGCGGCCCTACAAAGTTGCTTTTCTTGAGCACATGGTAGGCTCCAAACACATAATAGTTATGGCCTTCCCTTCCTTGCCTTGAGCTGTGCGTGCCAGAATTTTCCTTCCTCTAACCTTCATTGGTTTACTTAATCGCTGGTTTTGAATCGACCTGTTGGAATTTTCTAGTTAAAAAACAAAGGTGCCCTCCAGTCAGTGCTGCTTCCTAGTGGGGTGTCCCTGCGGTTCCCCCTGTCCACATCAGAGTAGAAGTGCCCCGCAGGACTCTGGGGCTCCTTTTGCAGAAGAGCCTTTCTGCCCAGCCTCCCTTAGGTGAGGACCTTCATGGAGTTCCCTTTCCAGGGGAGAACGTGGGACAGGAAGAGGTGCTTTGGAAACCCATGTGGGGGTCCGTCATCTGTCTATTGCTCTGACCCCACTGATGCAGACGGCCCTGCACACCTATGGGAGTTCACAGGGCACCGTAGTCAGGACCAGAGAACATTTAGGGGACGTTTGTGTTCCTCCCCCCCGACCCCCCCCTCCCAGCAGGCAGCCCCGTCTCTTTCTGGTCTTCAGCCCCTCGGTCTCTTGGTTCCTTGGCCTCGTGTTTCAGGGAGCCGGCCGATGACCTGCCTCGCCATAGAGGTCTCTGCCCCTTTAGACAGGACCCTCCGCCCCCTTCCTGCCGGTTCCGGGCTGCCTCCACGCACCTGAGACGCCCTCCAGGCCCCTCCGGGTGCCCCACGCCCTCTCCGTGTGCAAGCTCAGCTGGCCATTCCGAGTGATGTCACTTCCCCCCAGTTCGCGACATTGATGTTTCATAGTAGGAAAGCAAGCGAGTGGAGGCTCGACTTGATTGGTGAAGCAGCATTAAGTGAAACCTGCATTTCCCCCGCACCCCGCTTTTGGTGGATAGCGTTTGCTCACCAGAGAGAGCCTTGTTTGTGTCGAGGCTAGAGCGTGTTTTCCAGAGCCATCCCCGCCCCCACCACCCCCAGGCACACACACTTTCTGGTGTGGAAGGAAGATTCTCATCCTTTGATTCGACTTGACGCAGACCTGAAATTCGTCGCCATACCCCGACGGAGTGTGGCCGATGCCTGTGGTCGGTTCCGGATTGCCTGTGGAGACGCATCCTCCGCCTCCCTCCCAGGCTTACGGGCTGGGGCTGGGGCTGGTTTGCGGGGGGCTGTGGAGAAGCAGCCTGTAGAGGCCCCGGGAACGAACGATGTGCCCTTTGGGGGTGGGGGCGGCGGTGTGTCATTTCATTGGGAACCACAGACCCCTTCGCTCCATCTGGTGTCACACGCCGTGTCTCGGGGCTGCGTGATGGACGTTTGGCCCCTTTCCCCCCTCGCCAGCTTTCGGAACGGCTGCAGGACAGAGGATGGAGAGTGGGCGACGTGCTGCGGGCCGTGCTGCGGTACTACGAGGGGCCTCCGCCGCCGGGGGAGCCGCGCCCGCCGCTGTTCGACTGGCTCCTGGGGACCGCAGAGCAAGCCTCGCTCCAGTAGGACCCATGATGATTTGCTTGGGGAGAGGAAGACAAGCCCCCACCGGTGAAATTTGAATAGGGAATGCTAATTAACCCCAAGAGGAGAGTAAATAGAGCTTATGAAACTGCGTGTCCCCTCCCCCTGTAAATAGTTGCTACTTTTGTAACCTCCGATGCAGTGCCACCTCCATTCACCCCTCGGTCCCGTGTGTGGTGTGCAGACCCCGACGACGTGCCTGCACAGGCAGGTCTCCACGCGAGGGTCTCTCTGGACCTGGTCCCCAAGCGTGCCCGCCGCATCTGCATGCATCATGCTGTCAGAAACGGTGCCCGCCAGAGGTGGCCGGGCACTGGGTACAGCAAGAGCGCTGCAGCTTGCCTCAATACTGCCTGCTCCTTTGCAAGAAAACTGTCCCCCCCCGAGTAACTCATTTGGCACCAAATCATAGAGCTGAAGCTAGCTTCACTCCTCTGGAAGAGTTTTTCATAGGGGGAACGACCCTGTTTTTAAAAGCCGCTTTGATTTCATAGCTCCGCTCTTGGTATCTTTTTCCGTTTCCCAAACCATTTCTCCCCCAAAGTGTTCCTTAGTATTTTAGGTTTCTATGGACACTGTAAAGTGACTGTCTCCACAGCCTGTCATTGGGTGACATTGTTTACTCATGCTGCCAGTCACTCAGGGGTGACTGAGTGTGCGTGTGCGTGTGTGTGTGCGCGTGGTGCGCTCGTGTGAAGAAAGACCTCGACTGTGCCAGTGGGCAGTGGCCTCTGGTGTTTTACCATTTGTGTTAGAAACCCACTGCGCAGATGACAGAGGTGCTTCGAGTAAATCCTCCCGTGAGGATGGTGGAGCAAGCACTTTGTTTCCCTGTCACCGTTCTGGGTCCCCTCACTTACTCTGCAAACGGGCATGCAAATGATGAACTTGTGGAAGGTTGGAAAGTTAGTAAGGCGACGAATTTGGGGAGGTCTAGTGACAGTCATAGTTTTTGTTCTTGGATTCTTCTTTAAATCCTCTCCTCCCAGGGTTTTTCCTAGAAAAGGGTGGTTTTTGGGGGCGGTGGGGAGGGGAGGGGGGTGTTCTTTTGCCATGATCTTTCTAGACTTTACGTTTTTGACAGCTTTGTTTTAGAAACTGCAAGCTGACCTGGTGAGAGGACTGCATCCTGGTGCTGCCTGTGGGTGTGACCAGGTGGGCGTGTGGTGCGCCCTGGGGAGTTCTGTTATCTGCGTCACTTCACTGTGGGGACTTGGAGTTTGGTTCCTTAAACTCCCTGTTTTGGAGGCTGCACCCAGCATGGGAGTCAAGAGGCAGGGAGTAGGGGCACTTACATAACTTGGAATGAATAAATATAGCAGAAGAAGAATGTTCTATATGGAAACCGGTATTTGCTTTTGAAGAAGAATGCTAAGAGTTATCAAATATTTTCTGAGGGCACACTCTAAGCTTTGGATGTGTAAAACTTCGGAGCCTAGGAGAGCAAAGTTTCAACATAAGTGTTTGCCGCAGTTTCTTCAAGTGTTTGTCAGGGAGAGAGAGGCCTGCAGCTGATGCAAACACAGAGTGGGTTCTGTCTTCAGCTTCTCGGCCCTTGAGGGCATCAGTCCTGGACTGGGTCTTTAATGGCTGGCCATGGGAATGCCTGCTCTCGCTGACTGTGACAGGCACTCGTGGATTCTGAACTTTGGCCTGAGTGTTCTAAATGAATATCTTAACTCTCACCTTGTGTTTAAAAACCTGGTCACATGTATGTTTGATCAACAGCAAAACCGAGTTAGGCATTTCTTTTAAGCTGAAGTGACAGTATATTTGTCCTTGAAGGTGCCTCTGTTGCTTTCTGTTCAGGTAGACCCATTTCTGAGGTGAGATGGTCCCCAGATCCTCGCTTCCTTTCTGTTTCTCTGGAGCTGGTGGAGTCAGGTGCCCCGTGTCCCCCCTGCACTTTGATGGAAGGGTGAGTCGGGGTCAGCATGCCCAGCCCGACTCACCTCTTGGTCCATTGAGTGTGCGGGCCCAGAGACAATGCCAAGTGCTTCAGGAATGGAAAGAAGCACGAGGTGAGCCTGCTTGTCTGCATACGATGAGGTCTAGGGGTAGTATCTTGTCAGGGAGCCCAGGTGTGCGATTTCCCAAAGACGTTCTCCAGCGCCTGTCTTGCTCGGTCTCCAGAACCAGGGGTGGAGTGGAGGACAGGCGGCCAAGCGGCTTGACTTGACGCAGCTCGTCCGGGCTCTGAGAGTTGAGACGCGCACTCCGCTGTCTTCTCTGCTGACCCATCCGCCAGCCACCAAACGTGAACGTCAACGTGAAAGACAATGGGGGAGACCCCTGGCGGGGTTTGGGATTTCTTCCGAACATTGTTAGTCAGTCTGAAAGTTGATATCTCACATGCTCCAATGCCCTAAGCCACGTTTAAGTGACATTTGTATTTTGAACGGGGGCCGCTTTTGAGAAAATCCCCGATTTATACAAAAGAATGCTTCATGTTTAAATCACCAGAGGAAAGGACAGTCTCTGTCGACCCTTTGCTGTGATCCAGTTTGAGGTTCTAGCACCTTTCAGGCACTTGCTCGGTCAATCCAGGGGGCTGCACCACGCCTGCAGACAAGCATGGACTGCACAGACACCGGGGTCCCCCTCATCTGAGTGGTAACAGCTTTCCGCTTTGAAACAAGCTCCCTTGTCCCTTCGAGAAAGTTGATGTCAGTCGGTTCAATCTGTCCTACGCTTCACTAGGGCAAGACTCTTAGTGTGCTGGTGGGAAAGTGAAGCTGCCGCCTAAGCATCCCTGGAGCAAGCGCCACCCCCCCCAAGCCTGCCCATCAGCTGAGCCCAGACTCCAGCAGGCAGGGTGAGTACCACGTGTCCTCAGCAGATCACTTCACATCTTACAGGTTTGAATTTTGACATGTTGAAAAATCCCACACAACATCTCCCCCCTTTGTCCTTAATGACGTTTCCATACTCAGGGTGTAGGGGAAACCACTTTCCACGTGAAGCCCTGCCTTCCTGTCGTTCCACCCCCCCACGCAGGAGGAGGCGCGAGCGTCTGCACCCCCTGCTGCCCGGAGCTGCGTCCCGCGCCCCTCCTCCTCTGCACTGTGCCCTCCAAGCCTTTATTCGTCCACTGTATTCCTGCTCGGGAGGGCAGGTGCAGTATTAGTCACGCGTGTCACTTTATTTATTTATTGCTCCTTACCACCCATGTACATTCCTTTTGTATGGAGAGCCATAGCTGTAGACGGTTATTGTCTGCTTTTGGTTGTACTGTTTGAAGAATATTTAATATCAGGCTTTACTCTTGCCGGATTTGCTACCTTTGGTTACCTGTGCAGTGTTAAAGGTAATCCAGACTCTTGTTTAATATACCTGATCTGTATCAAAAGCAGCTTTGAGTAATTGTAGCTGTTTATTTGACTGTGCTGAATTAATTACATTAAGATCTTGTACTGTGTAACGGTAACCTTTTTTTCTCCTTCCCTATTCGGTAATTTAATATATTCATTTACCAAACTAGAAACTTCAGGATGCACTAAAAACAGTGTTTTTTAAAAAAAATTTTGTTTTAGCCGTGACTTACATGACTTATGTAATAATTTGCAATTAATTGTTCTTTTACCTTGTTTAAGCCTGTGATCTTTCCTCCCCAACTAAAAGTCCTCCAATAAAAGAGATGCCTGGCCTTGGAATATGTTTTCGGGTGTCTCCTTAATCGCGGTGTCCTGCACGGATTGCTCATGGGAGCATGGAGGGGCGCTGGGTCAGAAGACTCCTCCAACGGGCTAACAGCTCCAAGAACAAGACTGTCAGGCTGAGCCTGCTCGCCCTGGGCCTCCCTCAAGACTGGCCTTTCCCCAGGGGCAAGGGCGCCCCCTGCTGGGTGCGGGAACTGACCAGAGGGCTGCAGAAGCCTAGATGATGGGCTATCGCACAAACATTTTTAATTGTCAAAGTGGATGCTGAGTCATTCCCCCTCCCCCCTCCCCCCCGAATAGGGGGCAGTGGGCACAGTAATTCTGGGCATCTGTGCCCTGGGTGCTGGCCTACATGACGTGAAAAATTGACTGTCAGGTCCATTTTGGATTTCAGGGCAGAGTCAAATGATTATGATACCTTTGAATATGAACTTGGTTACGAAACTCTGATGGCAGGGACTTGGCACTCCCTCCTCAGTACATGGAGGACCATGCTCTTGACCCTGTAGGGAAAGCATTTAAGCTATTCTAACGCACCAGCTGCTCCTGAGGAGAAGGAGGAAGCAGGCTGCCTCCTGCGAAGATTCTGTTTCCAGATTAGGGCCCTTTAGCAACTGGAATTAACCTGATTCATGGTAGTCCGTTTGGTTTGTGTGTCCACTCCCGCCTCCAAAGCAAGGAGCCAGGGCAGCGCGGTCAGCTAAGTGTTGGCCGCTCACACTAGGCCAGCAGCTTAAGCCCATCCACCTCACCAGATCAAATGACGGTGTCTGCTCCCGCCCTGGCAACCCTGAGTCACGCTTTAGGTTTGTATAGACCGGGGTGCTCACACTTTGTCAGCATGCCAGCTCCTTATAAAATGATCAAGTCTGAATAATCTGCCCACTACAAACATGCAAAACGCTTTTATTTATTTATTAGATTTACTCACAAATGCATTGGGAATCCTCTACTTACAATGTATATGTACCTTGCATAACCGCATGACTCCATATAACAACACAATGAACTATGTGCATTTTCAGCTGTCAACCATGGGGCTCACAGCCCAGCACGTGATCCGTGCAGCTCCAGGATATCCTTAAATATTTGCACCAAGAGATCACGACTTTCTTTATAAAATCGTAGTCCACAAACACAAACAAACAAACAAACAAAAAACCATAGTCCTTCCCCCGTGGCATCAGAGCAGGGAACATGGACATCTGTGGAGGTGGAAACTGACTCTGGGGGAGCCCACGGATCTTTTTCCTTAAAACAGCTTTATTAGCACTTCACCTACATGTCATACAATTCAATAATAATTTAATCCTGTCATGAAGAGTTGTACAGTTACCACTGCATTCAGTTTTAGAACATTTTCTTTGTACTTGTTGTTATCCATGCAATTTTTTTCCAGTTGTGCTCAGAATGTGCACAATGAAACAGCCTCCAGTTCCACCACTTTGACTTGGATAATTCCGTGACATTGATTATTTTCGTATTGTACAACCATCACGGATACCCTTTGCCCAGTACTCCACCATGGGCATAAACTGAACAATGACTACTTCACCCGCGGTGACCTGTGCGCAAGTCTGGTTTCCTTTCTTCCCTTAGTAGTTTTCTTGCTAATAGTGTTCACATATCAACTCACACTTCCATGGCTAAAGCGCTGCTTAAATGAGTTTTAGATACATCATTGCAAAACAGCTTTAGTGCTCTCCCACCCTCCTGCTTTCATCGTTTCTAAACCATTGCATCAGTCACTGCCTCCGTGCGTCTCCTCTGCTTCACACACTGGGAAACCCAACAGAAACAATAAAAAGCAAGATGGCAAGAAGAAAATAACCCAAAGAGTAAAACAGAAAAGACCGCTGTCAATATTTAAAAGGCCAGAGAATAAATTTCTGTTGTGGAACAAGTGAGAAATACTTGAACCTGGAGCAAATTCAGGCTGGGTCAAGAGGGGGGTCCACTGGCCAAGTGCTAGACCGTGCTTGATCCACCATGACCAAGTGTGCAGTAATCTCCGTCTCTGGCAGAGGATCTGCCCGAGGCTCAGTCTGACTCGATACTCTTTCTGGGCTTGCGCCTCCCACTGTCCTCCGTACCTGCCTGCAAGTGGAACATGGTCACAACTTAAGCTCTGAGACTTTCCCTTCATTATAATTGCATTTTGTTACTGTTATTTTTGGGTCACACAGGCTGGGTGCTTCTTATATACTCACTTATTTATTGCCTCACTTAGATGACTGCTTGTTTGAATACAAGCCTTTAAGACCTGTGTTAGTCCGGGTGGACTAGAGAAACAAATCCATAGACACGCTTACGGATATAAGGGTGAGATTTATATACAAGAGGAATGGAACATTGAGAAAGCATCCCAACCCAGTCCAGTTCAAAGTCATAAGTCTGATATTAGCCCATATGCCTGATACCAGTCTATAAAGTCTCCTTCTGACTCACGAAGTCACAGGCCAGTGGGTGCAGAGTCCCATGGCTCCTCACTTCCAGGGCTCAGGGTCCATCAACAGCATCCAGTAGAAGCAACTCAGCACTGGCAGGCGTCTCCACATGACTTCTCCATCTTCAGAGGTCTGGTTCCTACAGGATAAGGCCGGGTGGCTTTTCTTCCGGCTCCTCTGGCTCCTCGGACGCTGCCTTTTTCTCTGTAGTTCGTCATCTCAGAAATTGATTCCCAACAACTGGGGAGATGCCCTATACTCCAGAAGTCAGGAGAAAGCCATGCCCACATAGAGGCCTCATTGGCTACTCAATGGCTATCTCCAGATTGACAGGCTAGACTCCACCCCTACATCTCAATCATGAAATTGACATCTCGAATATATGACCGCCACAAGACCCCAGACAATGTTCGAGTTAACAGTTGGCACCATCTGCTTTCTTCCCCACACGTTGCTGGTGCACACTTACCTTCAGTGGCAGCTTCCTGGCAGTGACTATTCCGCAGGGCCATGTTCTAAGGATGAACTCTTCCTGGATTGGGGCTCCAGTGAAGTGGGGGCCCTGAATCCATCTGCTTGTTTGCCAGTTATGCATACCTGGTTTATTTGGTGGTCGTATGAGGACAGAAACAAAACCCTACAAGACTGCTGGCCAACAACTGCCAAAACAAAAGGCAGAAAAAGAAAAAAACCCAAAAGAAAACCATTGTCAATCATTCCCTTGGAGTTTAAGGATTACATTGATGATAGCAATAATTTTTTCCAAGGACCAAAGACATAGAATTTAAGATACTGATAGGGGTTTATGTGGGTATGGCCCAACTGTGAGCTGCAATTGAGATGCTGCTTTGTATGGATTATTTTTTTTGACATCACTGCCCTCTGGTGGAAGTGGGAGGCTCAGTCTTGCTCCTGGCGAGCTGCTGCTGGATTTGAACCTCCAAGCCTGTGGGCTGCAGTCCTGCACTCAACCACTACGCCACAGGGCTCAGCGGGATTAATTTCTTAATTGATTGAACCTTGCACTGAGAATGGGGGTTGGTGGCCAGGGTAAAATTTCCTGTATCAATTCTTGCCTAATGGATTTAAACTTGTTATGATAATGCAATGGGAACATTGAGGTATTAAATTTATGTGCTAGTTCAAGATCCCTTTTCATTGAACACCTACTAAGCCAAGGATGCCACCCAAGGTCCAAAGGTGGCCAGTTCCACAGGCTTGGGGTGGCCACCCTTAGATTCCTCTCCCATCAAGAGTATTCAGCCCTAAGTCCAGGGGTACAGTAGTTTTGAGGTAGGGCTCAGTTCTTTCCCTTGGGCTTCTCTGCTGAGTCCTAGTGTGGCCTTTAGGGGAAGCCATGTTGCCTGTAAGACCAGCATCTAAGGTCATCATGGTGGTTAGTCCATGGTGTGATTCATCAAGAGTTGGCAGAAACACATCTATGGTGTCCAATCAGGAACATAAGCCCACGATATTATAAAGAGAGCAAGATTGTCAGAAAAAAAGTGAAAACCTTAAACTTGCCAGGACCAGGAATATCAACTCAATCTTGTGTCTCTTCTGTGTACAAAGGGATGAGAAGAAGGCATGGGTTTGTTGGTGGGGAGATTGAAGTGTTGGGGTAACTTTTCCAAGCAAAGTGCCCATCTGTCTGAGCCAGCCTTAGGAGCTTGTGATGGGTGCTGGGAGGTTAAACTGTTTAAACTTGTGCCAACCAGTGGAGCCCTTTCACTAGCTGGGAATCCTAAAGCACTGTAGTTGTCAAAGAGGGCTCGGTGAGCTCAAAGCGTGCAGTTGATAAAGAGCTGACGAAAGACGATGTATTCTGTGACAACCAGATGCCATATGGCTTAACTGAAACCGTGATATTGCCTAATTGGGGAGTGGGGAGGCATATACAGAGTGATGAGAATTGAGAGACCCCCCCAGGTGGCCACTGGCTTCCTGAGAGGTGTGGTGGGACAGTGTGCCCATGACCTACTGGGAGTTGAAGGATGTGGAATATGTTTACGAAGAGAAAAACCATGAGGCTTATTAGCTCCAACTGTTAGGTCCTGTCTGCATACAGCTTATCATTTAGTGAGGGGAAAACCATTAAAGGCACAATCATAAAACCTTGTATCTCATTATTGTTTAGAAGCCCAGTGGGGAGACTGCCTATTCAGGGCTTCCCTAACGGGGCCACGGTTCAGCCGAGTCCTAGCTGGTTTGAGCCCAGTGGGAAATGAGAGGCGGGAGCCTGGGCTGGAGAGGCTGCCCGATAGAGCGGACAGGTGTGGGAGCAGATGACTTTGGTGAAGAGACAGACCCTTTTGGCCAGTGCATGAGAAGACGTGGCACCTCCCAAAACATTCTGAGCTCACTGTGTATGGAACCAAATCTGACCCAACTCCAAAGACAACGTGTGCGTGGTTCTTCCACTGCAGGCGGTGGTGTCAAGTCTAAGGCTGCCAGTCTTGTTGAACTCAGGTCTTTTGTGACTATACTTAGAGGACTGTTTCCACTCTCTGAGGCAGCTTTACAAAGGACAGAGGTGGAACCACCCACATCCAAGACGGTCTCCTGTGGGGAAGGAGCTAAACATTTATCCCTGGAGTTCTTACTCAGAGACAAAAGGCTGAGCCGAGGAAGGACAGTTGTAGGTGACCTCAGACTGTCAATGGAAGCATTCAGAGATGGTGATAAGAGTTAAACTTAGCCATCTTCACCACTCTTTCTCCTGTCCCCACTTGTCCTCATTGATCGTCTCAGGAAAGTGCACACACAGTAATATTGGTTTTTTCCTGTTTGATGCCTGAGACATGATCCCTTTGACT
Source organism: Nesogale talazaci (assembly GCA_004026705.1). Classification (NCBI taxonomy): domain Eukaryota; kingdom Metazoa; phylum Chordata; class Mammalia; order Afrosoricida; family Tenrecidae; genus Nesogale; species Nesogale talazaci. Next base: position 38,621 of record PVJH01018743.1, read on the forward strand.
CCTCTGGGCCACACTGGCTGGTGTGCTGCTTCCGTGTGGACTTGGGCGCTTCTCGGCTAGCTGGCTGTTTATCTTCAGGCTTTGAGCTCCCAGACTGTATATCTTTTGATATCTGGGTACCATCCGTTTTCTTCACCACATTCGCTTATGCACCTATTTGCCGTCAGTGATCATATTGGGCCAGTGAGCATCATGGCCAGATTCATAGAACAAAATGTTCTTGCACTGAGGGAGTGACTGGGTGGGGGCCCAAGGTCCAGCTGCTGCCTTACCCTACAACTATATGTTCCTGAATTTATTCCCACCTTTTCATAGATAATTATTATTACATCCTTAGATGCTTGTGTTTAGACCTCTGCTTTCTTGTGCTCTTTGCCTTCTCGTTCCTTCCTCTATTTCCTTCTGCCTTCCTCCCATCCCTCTTTTGTGGTCAGTCTTCATTTGAGATTCACAACTTCCTCTCTGTTACATTACATTTACTTTGGCCCTATTAGGCCTTCCCCACTCACCTCCCCACCAGTGATAGAAGAAGCACACCAGCCTGTGCGATCATCAGGAGTGGAAAGAACCAGGCTATCAGGCTCAAAGAACAAAAAACATTGTTAAGTGCCCACCATCCTGCCATGATCCCTGCGGACAAAAGGGTGCAAAGGCAGAGAGAGCTGAGAAAACTGATGGCGCCCAGTCACCGAATGATAAAGTAGCTGGGATCTTAAAGGCTAGAAGGCGAACAAATGGCCATCCAGCGCAGAAACAGCAAAGCCCACATAGAAGAAGCGCACCAACTTGTGTGATCATGAGAGGTTGAAGGGAGCAGACATCAAACATCGAAGAACAAGGATTAAATCAGTAAGAATGAGGGGGAGAGCAGGGTGGGGACCCAAAGCCCAGTTGTGGGCAATTGGACACCCCCTTACAGGGGAGTCACAGGGGAGAGATGGGCCAGTGAGGTAGCAATGAAGCATAAAACTTTTGTATCCGCCCCCCAACCATCACAGCCCCAAGTCTGCCCTGCAGTTCCAGCTGGACTGGAGGAGGTGCACTGGTGGAGGTGGGAACTGGAAACGAGGGAACTTGCGGTGGATGGACCCCTCGGGGTCAGTGGTGGGAGTGGAGTTGCTGGATGGGTGCAGGGAGGGTGGAATGGAGAGAGGAATCCAGCTGTGGGGATCTGCAGACTGTCTCCTATCTGGAGGGCAGACGTATGGAAGAGTGGGCAGGGGGAGATGTCGGGCAGTGTAAGATATGACAAAACAATAATGATTGCCAAGTAATGGGGACTGGGGGGGAGGGGGGAAACATTGGAGGGGAAAGGAAGGGGGGCCTATATCAAGGGCCCAAGTGGAGGGGCAGATGTTGGGAGAATGTCGATGAGGACAGACAAGTGCTTGGCACAGTGTATGTAACTATGTATTGAAATACATATGATGGAAAGCGATGTATGAGCACCCAATAAAATGATAAATTAAAAAAAAAAGAGTTAAACTTGCGACCCCAGAGAGCAAGAGCAAGATTAGTGGATGGAAGGTGAGAAGGGCAGATTGTGAACATGGCTTAGTTACTGAGGACTTCTGCAAGTGAAAGATACCACAAGGGACTGGCCTTGGCAGGACTGGGGTGCATTGTCTCACAGTCCTGGAGGCTAGGTGGTGGAAGGCTCCGTTTCTGTAGTCCCAGGAGTTTCTTGGTGTCCTGGGTGGCTGTAGATATATTCTCAGGTGGCGCGGTATTCTCCTTGGGTGGGTCGCAGTTCCCCTTTCTAAAACACTACTCAGAATGGACTGGCTATATGGCCCACCTCTTGTGGTATCATCCTTACCACAGCACTCTCTGCCATCCCGTCCTGCCCACACAGCGACTCAGGACAGGGTGGCGCCGGTCCAGTGAGTTACTCAGATTGATGATTTATGAGAGTAGAAAGTCTTTCTCCTGAATGTGGTTTCTAACTGGAGACCTCTCACATCACAGCCCAACTTCTCCACGGCCTTTGTCCAGGTAGAGGAGGCCTTTGACATTCCTGTAGGGTCCCTGTGCTGGCATCAGCATTGCCTGTGATGACAGACGGTTTGGGTTTTGAGGCCTTGAGCATACTGTTTGGATGGCATGACCACCCTTGGAGATATTTCTGCAGTGTTGGTCAGTCACCTCTGAGTTCTGGAAAATTCTAGCAGCGTATCCCCGGGGCTAGCAGACCGTGAGTCTCTACCCTTACCTATCACAAAGACAGATTTCCCCCAGAGAGGTTTAGAGGTATGGTTAGAACATTGGCTCTGGAATCAAAAGGACTGGATTTTAAATCCCAGCTCTGCCACTTTGGACCTAGAGAAAAGTATCAACCTATGTAAGCTTTCATTGCCTCATCTATTAAAACACTGGAATCAAATGCTTTGCTACTGTATTGTGATTAATATGGGGTTAAATTATGCCCTGTCTGTAAGGTACTTAGCCCCAGGGTTGACTTTCAGATCTCAAAATCCTAGGTCTTACGTCTGCTGACTGACCTGATTAGTTATGGAGAACTCAGCTGGCATTACAATGGTAGAACCTTTCAAGGTAAGGTTTTTTCCCACCTTGTCTATGAGTTTTTACACAGGTTTCTTTCACTAGACTGTACCTAGTCTGGATTTTTCTTTCTCTTTAAAAATTTTCAATCCTGCGTTGGAATCAGGACTCTGCTATTACCTCTTCAAACACAGGGGCTTCAACAAGTTCATGAAGATTTCCATAATCCTTAATTCCATTTTCTCATGAGCTTTTTGAAATCCCTTTGTATTTGGCCCGTGCTCTCTCTTCTGTGGGCCATGTATAACTTGGGTTAAGCTCCCTGCATCTCCTATGTCTCTGGCCCATTCACTTAAAAAAAAAAATCAGGACTGCATTTTAGACTTCCTATCTTTTGTGACACGAATTCTCTTCTTCGACTGCATTTAATGAATCCAATCTGTCCATTGAGTTATGAACTTCAGTTCTCTCCCTTTCTTCAGTTTAAGACTGTGTATGGGATGATTTTTCAGAGGTATCAACAGCCTGAAAAGAGGAGGTGTGTTGGGCAGCTGACGACGATGTCAGGGGCTCCGTTTACCAGGTGCCCAAGAGTGACAGTTGAGGCTGTGGGTTCTGGTGGAGCTGCACGGAGTGGGAAACCCTTCCAAGGCTGTCAGGGAGTGGGCATCGATGGGTGACAGTGATCTTGCTATTGTAAGTAGTCTCCGGAGTGTGTTCAAGTCTAGGTTTAAAGAATGTCTACAGGCCATGGTCTTAACAGTCTCTTGTCAGACCAGTTCGTCTGGCCTTTGGATTTTGAATCTTGTACGTGTGTCTCCCACTTCATGTCAGACGCAAACTCACCGCCGTGGAGTAGATGCTGACGCATTCCTACCCTGTAGGAAAGAGGAGAACTGCCTCTGTGGGCCTCAGAGACTAACTCCTTATGGGAATAGAAAGCCTCTTTCTCCTTTGAAATGACTGGTGATTTTGAACTGCCAACCTTGTGGTTAACAGCCCAATGTGCAGGCCACTATGCCACCAGGACTCCCTTGCACTTTGCTTAGCACCTTCTTATGTGGTTCCTATTAGAGCAGTCATGGGAACCATCTCGTTCTTCTGGTCTCAGGCTGGTGGAGACTGACTCATGTGGTCCATTAGTCCTTTGAACTAACTGATTATTTCCTTGAGTCTTGGATTTCTTGCATCTTTGCTGTGGACCAGAAGAGACCATTGGTTAGACCACTAGATGACGAGTCACCAGCGTCTAAGATCCCGGATGATACTTACCAAAGTAGGACGAAGAATATTGCCTTCATAAATTATGCTATGCCAGTTACTTAGATATCCTCGGAGACTAGGAGCCTAAACTCTCAAGCTCACTGACTCAGCCACCCGTGGTGTTTGACTAATAAGTTTGCACACATTGCCTCCATATGCTCTGTTATATGAAGAAAAGTTTTGAAAAAGGAAGTGCTGCCTATCCAAACAAAGTATATTTAAACATGTCTGTGATCAGTGGATGGCTGCAGACAAGTTCTCTCAATGACACACTTATTTTAGGGTACCTTAAAAAAAATCCAAACAAATTTTTTTTGTGTGTCATAGGGAAAAAATAATTTTGAGGTCATGGCTCATAGAGAAAAATGAACAAAACTCAAGCTACACATTCCTCAATCATTCAAAACTTGCAACAAGTTTATGGGAATGCTTCCCCACACAAAACAGTTCTCAGGTGGGCCAAGTATGTTAAGGAAGGTCAGGAAGACTTTGAAGATGACCAGGAGAAAGACCTATCAATCTCGAGGGCTGAATTCCAGAAACGGGCAGATGAAGATCACACAGTAAGTACCTGTGGGGCAACAGCGGCTGTTCTTGGGCTCCCACATGGTTTGGCATTTTCCCTTTGGAGAGAGTATCTTAGCTTCAGCGTGCTTCCATCCCCAAGGGCACCAAAGCACAGCCAGGGGATTAGCTGCCCCCAGAGCTGATCTTTCCTCGGCCTGGTCTGCAGCATGAGGGCAAATGACGACGCTTCTCCTGAGGGATCCATCACACTCAAGACTTAAGTAAGCTCAGTGACTACATTGGGGATGCCCAAGGGGTAGTTTTGCTAGATTTTCCTCATGCACACAGGATGGTCACGGAGGCTTATGAGATGTTTTAACAAGATGGGGGGGGGGTGTGGTTTAACAGATTGGGGACCCAAGGTTCATCTGCAAGGGAAGTGACATCCCCTTACAGAAGGGTGGTGGGGAGGAGACAGCCAGTCAGGGTACAGTGTAGCATCAATGAAGTATGCAACTTTCCTCTAGTTCTTAAATGCTTCCCCCCCTCCCCACCCCACTATCATGATCTGAATTCAACCTTACAAATCTGGTTGGACCAGAGGATGTTCACTGGTACAGATGGGGACTGGAATCATGGGGAATCCAGGATAGATGATCCTTTTAGGATCAGTGAGGACAGTGGTGACACTGAGAGGGTGGAGTAGAAAGAGAGAACCAATGATAAGGATCTACATATAACCCCCTCCTTGGGGAAGTGGGCGAGGGGAGACATCAGCATTCAATAAGACAAAATTTATAATATTTTGTAGTTATCAAGGGTTCATGAGGGAGGGGGGGAGGGAGGGAGGAGCAGCAAGGATGTGGAAAAAGGAGCCAATACCAGAGACTTGAGTGGAAAGAATGTTTTGAGAATGATGATGGCATCAAATATGTTTTACATACAATGGATGTATGGATGGATTGTGGTAGGAGTCATATGAGCTCCCAATAAAATGATTTAAAAAAAATAAAAATAACCTTAAAAAAAACAAAAATGGAAAACTCTACATGAACATTTCTGGCATTATGCATAATAGTCCACAGTGGAAACGCCCCAACTACCCAACAATTGATGAGTAGATGAACAGAATGTACATGCAAACAGTGGAGCATTAAATATGCCAAGTATTGCCATGCGGATGCATGGATGCACCTCAAACACGTGCCACATGAGGAAGTTGAACACACAAGGCTAGATGTTGTTGGATTCCATGTATATGAAGTGGACCAATAGGCAGGAAATAGGTTAATAGTAACCAGGGTTTGGGCTGCGATGGAGATGCCGAGTGACTGGTAAGTGACCACAGGACTTCTGTGAGGCCATAAACATGTCCTGAAGTGGAATTGCCGGGATAGTTGCGTAGCTCTGTGACGATAACTAAAACCCCCAGGATCACGTACTGTAAATCGGTCAGTTTTGTGACATCTAAGTTGCATCTCAATCCATCTGTTATAAAACATCTGAGCAAAGAAGA
>PVJH01018744.1:0-44430 GCA_004026705.1 Nesogale talazaci
TAAAGTGAGATCTTTATCTTTAGTATTTTCAAGAGGGCCTCTACAGCAGATTTGCTCGCTGCACTTATGGTTTGATTTCTTGACTGCTGCTTTCTTGCTTATGGATTCAAAGAGAATGAATTCCTTGATAATTTCAGTCTTTTCTCGGTTTATCATGATGTTGTTTTCTATTGGTCTAGTTGGAGGATTTGGATTTGATTTATATTGATAAGCACCGCATATCAAGGGCTTTGTTTTTTTAATCTTTATCAGCAAGACCAAATGCTCCTCACTTTTAACAAGCAAGATCGTGTCATCTGTCTGTTACCAGTCCATAGAAAGCCTTTTTCTAATCCTGGTACCACATTGTTCATATAGTCCATTTTCTCAGATCATTTGCTCAGCATACAGATTGAATAACTGTGGTAGATGGATGCAGCGTTGACACAGCTTTCTTAATTTTAAAATATACCCTTGTTCCATTCAAATGATTATTGGTCTGTGTTTTGATTCCATAGGAACAGGATTTCTAGAATTGAACACTATGAAGTATTCTGGAATTCTCATTCTTCTCACTGTTATCCATTGATTATTATGACTCATAGAGGTGAATGGTTTTGCATACTTAATAAGCCCTAAGTAAACATTTTTTCTAGTGTTCTCTCCTCCCAGTCAAGATCCATTGAATATCAACAATGGTTCCATGTTCTCTTCTGAATTCCTGGCATTACTCTTTTGAGGTACTTCCACAACAGTTTTTAAATTATTACCAGGAAGATTCTACGTGCATTCAATATCGATAGTGCTGTCACATGGGCTCTGACTAAGAGCGACCTTACATAAAATAGAATGAAGCAATGCAAGGTCCTGTGCAATCCTCACAATCCCTGTGGTCCTGTGTGGTTCTCATGATTGTGTGTGAGCTCATTGTTGCAGCCACGGTGTCAATCCATCTGCTTTCTTTTAACCACCCTCTACCAAGCACGATGTCTGGTCCCTTCTGATAACGTGCCTAAAGTAAATGAGCTGGAACTTCACCATCCTCCACTTTAAGACTCACTCAGATTGTAATTCGTCTAAGGCAGATCTGTTTGTTGTTTTGGAAGTACGTGACCCTTTCAATATTCTTCACCATCACCTTTTATTCAAATACATCAATTCTTCTTCAGTCTTTCATATTCATTTTCTATCTTTCATATGCATTCAAGTCCATTGAACACACCATGGTTTGGATCAGGCACACTTTAGTTTTCAAAGTGAAATCCTGTTCTTTAACATTTTAAAGAGGTTTTGGGCATCAGGCTTGACCATTGGGAACATGATTTTTGAGCATTAAGTGCAATAGATGCAAGCAAGATGAGATCCTTGAAAATTTCAATCTTTTCTCCATTTATCATAATATCTCTTGATACCATTGTAAGGATTTTGGTTTTCTTTATATTGAGTTGTAATTCATACTGAAGACTGAAGTCCCAGATCTTCATCAGTAAATGCTTGAATTCTTTGCTTTAAGCAAAAAACATTGTGTCCTCTGCACATTGCTATGGATTTCTTTATATAGTGCATTGCTTGGGATTATTCATTCACTTTATAGATTGAAAAAATATGATGAAGGGATACAATACTGATGCACATTGTTATCCTCATAGTTTGATGATCATTGCCGGAGTGCCTTGTTGAAACCTACATCAATTGGTATATAATCAATTTCTGGAACCTTGTTTTGGCCTAAGATCTTCAGTGTGGCTTGGATTTTTCCCTTCAGTACCATCAGTTCTTGATCATATATTACCTTTTGAAATGGTTGAACCTTGACTAATTCTTTTTGTTACCATAATTCTGTGTATTCTTTCATCTTCTTGTGATATTTGCTACATAACTCAATATTGTGACCATGGAAACCTGCAAAATTGCAACTTGGGCTTTTGTTTTTTTCTTAATTTCTTTCAACTTGAGATATGACCAGTTTATTTTTCACTTTGGTGTTCTAACTCTAGGTCTTTGCACATTTCACTATAAAAATCTACTTTGTCTTTTCCAGCTGCCTTTGAAACGTTCTGGCCACTGACTTTTCATGATTATTTCTTCAATTTTCTTTAGTGACCTCTCATTCAAAAACACACTTAAGAGCCTCCGGCATCCCTCCTAGGCTTTACTATCTGTCTGTCTGTCTTTATAATGACCTTTTGTTTCTTCATATATGATGTTGTTAGCATAACCCCACAGTTCTTCAGATCGTCTGCTGTTGGCATTCGACAGATGTGTCAGAGCAGTTCTGGAGATGATCGCTAAATCCAGGTGGGATCTACTCAGTCGCATTTTGGCCCTGGTGAATTATCTCACTTTCTTTAGCTTGAACCTGAACTAGTAGTTGTTGTTGTTGTTGTGGTGTCTTTGAGGCAATTTCTATCCATCGTGACCTTATGAATAGTAGAATGAAATACTCCCTGGTCCTGCACCATCCTCAAAATTGTTCCTATGCTTCAGCCCATTGTTGCTTCTATACTGTCATCCATCTCCTTGAAGGCCTTTCTCTTTTTTACTGCCCCTCTACCAAATGGGATGTCTTTTTCTAGGATCTGGTAACATGAAGGTTAGAGATGAGAAATGGATGGGCTATACCACAGTTCGACCCTGACCACCCTTTTGGCCGAGGATGTTGAGAATCTCCATCATCTCTTCCCACAGACACAGTCAATTGGATCCTGGGTCCTCTGCCTGGGAGAGACTTGGTCTCTTGTGCATAAGGTCACCACGCGTGGAGACAGACAAAAACATGGCTCCTTCTTGCCAATTTAATCCTAAAGATTGGTTATCTTTGACTTCTGGCCTCAGCCCACCACTTCCAATTGCTTTCCATGTCCTTATTATTCCCCCATTAGATGCTCCCCTCCCCCAGCTCCACATTCATCATCCCCTCCCCCACTGCACCCTATAGTCCCCTACCATCCATTGGTTCAGTCATATAAATTAAGCTATAAATCTGGAGACAAGGTTTTAATTGATCTTCTGTTAAGATTTTCTTTCCTGATTTACTTCCAACTCCGTATACAATGCTGCTCCTGAGTGCTGGTGGCACAAATAGTGAAGCTCTCAGTTGCTAACCTAAAATTTCAAAGTTTGCTACCACCAAGCAGCTCCACATACTTCATAATTCTGCTTAATGGCTGCAACCAAGAGAATCAGTGTCCTTCTGAGTCTGAATCCACCTCATGACCCCCAACAGCAGCAATACTTTCAGTAGTTTCCCTAACATTTCACAGTGCAAGTCATTCTAATTTGGGGGAAAAATCGAAAAGGAGAGAGACAGAGACAGAGAGATTTAACCATATAACCAGCTTCAGCTTGCTGTTTCTCCAGCTCTCGGCATCAACCAAACCATAGCATACTGTTGACCATTCATTCACTTTTCACCTGTGTCCCCTTTTCTGTCACCTCTCTCAGTCCTCCACTAACTTTTACCGTATGCCTAGTTTCTTCCATCTTTCATGGCCTTCCTTTCCACGAAACTGTTCTTGACTTTTCAAGTTGGAAACAACTTTTCCACCTCCTCTGTACTCCAATTTAGTTTTATTTTCACATTTGCCTTTGCCTTCTGGTTATCTCTTCTTCTTCTCATGATTATAAACTGTTTGAGATTTTGCTGATCTTTGCAATCATGCAAATAATTTTAATAAAATGAATAAATCAAGAGAGCACTAAACCATAGCAACCTACAGTTAACATTTTACTTTGTAGTTTAAGATGTGTTACTCCATTTCCTTCCATGCTTGTACTTTCTGGAAGAGTATGACTCAGAATATCCCTATCCAAAGTTAGTCAGTTGTGTAAACCTACTTATCTCTTGCTCCCTTCAGGATTCAAGCTGACACTACTTACGAAGGCATGCTGGCTGCACATAGCATGAACTGCCTCCTGCTATGAATAAAAACATGCTCAGACACTGAACGGCATGCAGGAAGAAAACAGTGGCAAAATTCCAGACCATCCTCTTACTGAAGGTTTAGCTTCCTTAATAGTGAAAATCTTTCCATAAAACACAGCATGTATGTGTCAAATGATACCTTTTTTCTCTTCCCTGTACAGTCCCTCAATGGCTTTGCAATAGTTAAAAAATTCTTTGAGCATTTTCAGCTCTTGTACATTTTTAGTGTATAATCTTCTTAGTTGACATTGATTTAAAATGTTTTAAAAATATTTTTCCCGGGCTCAGCCCTAGTGGCGTAGTGGTTGAGTGCGGGACTGGGGCCCACTGACTTGGCGGTTCAAATCCAGCAGCAGTTCTCCAGGAGCAAGGCAGGGCCTCCCACTTCCACCAGAGAGCGGTGATGCCCCCTTCAAAAAGAAAATAAAAATATTTTTCCCTTCTTGGTATCCTATGTGTTTCATAGGCATTTATTGGTTTAAAAAGTTATTTTACTAGTGTTTTATTAATAATTGAATTATAAAATATAGCTTAATATAATCATAGACTACTTACAACTTATGGCACATTGATTTTGACATGTCTGAATTGAAAATTGTGTAGGTTATTTAATTTGTTGAGAATGAGTGTATGTGAAAGAGAATATTTAGGCAAGAGATATCTTATTACACAGGGTTTGGTAATCAAATGTGTAATGAGATATAGATTTAAATTTATGCATTTTCATTCTAGGAACAGATAGCATTGCTATCATGAAGTGATGTTGGAATATCCTTAATTTGTCTATTAAAATTCCCAACCTGGTTTTATATTTCTTTTTATCTTTTAAACAGTGTTACTGTTGTAGAACATATAGTAATTATACATATTTAAAGGGTGCATTGTATCAATTTTAAAAAGCACTTACAAATATAAAACCATCACCACAGTCAAGATTAGGAGCAGATACACCATTCTGAAAATTTTCCCAGTGTCCTTGGTCATTCCTCTTTCCAAACTTTTTGTGCTCTGGACATAGGCAGGCATCAGCTGTTCTATATATTCTGTCACTATAGAGTGTTTTTCATTTTCTAGAATTTCATATAAATGAAATCGTAAGGTGTGTATACCTTTCTCTGGCTTGGTTCCCTCATCATGGATATCCATCCATGATATTGCCAGTATCAGTCATTCTCCTTCACTGAGGAGTTGTCTATTGTATGGCAATACCATCATGTGTTGATCTGTTCACATGTTGGTAGGCACAGTAGAGACATTTCCAGTTTTGAGCTATTAGAACAAAATTTTTTTGCACATTCATGTATCTGTTTTTATATATACATTGCTGTTCCTTCTCAAGTAAAATAGGAGTGAAATGACTGAATCATGTGGTTGGTGAATGCTTAACATTTAAAGGAGGTGCTGAACCATGTTCCCAAATACTGCACTACTTTGTTATCAATAGTATATCTAAATGTGTTTTTCCATTATCAAGGCATTTTTGTTTTATCTTCTAATGACTATTGATACTGAGTATATTTCCATGGTGTTTTTTTTTTACCATTTTCCTTACATAAAACAAATAATCAGAAATGCAACAGCTTAAAACAACTCTTATTACTTCACACTTTAGTAGATCAAAAATCTCAGTGAGGTTGACTAGGTTTGACATTCCACCATGTCAGGAGGTAGCATATGAGCCAGAAACAAATGTTGCTGATGGAAGAAGTTCATGATGTATTCAAGGTATTAGCCAAAAATAACGCTCCAAGAGTTGATGGAATGTAATTGAAATGTTTCAACCAATATTTCAGTGGAAGCATTTGTGCATGGCAGGAAGACAGTCACCTGGCCAACTGACTGGAAGAGATGCATATTTCAAAGAAAAGTGACCCAACAGGATGTTCATATTATAGAACAATATCATTAATATCACACGGAACTAAAATTTTGCTGAAGATAATCCAACAATGGTCATAGCAGTACATTGCCGGGGAGCTGCCAGAGCCTCAGACCAGATGTGGGAGACTCGGAGCAAGGCATATCGTTGTTGATGTCAGATAGATCTTGGCTCAAAACAGAGAATACAGAAATATGTTTACTTGCACTTTATTGAATATGCCAAGGCATTCAACTATGTGGGTCATAACAAACTATGGTTAATCTTGAGAAGAATGGGAATTCCAGAACATTTTGCTTTGCTGATATGGTGATATTGTTCATGGATAGAGGCAGTGGTCTAACAACGAAGGAACACCACATGTTTAAAATCAGGAAAGGTGTATGTCCGTGTTGTATCCTCTCATCATACTTATTCAATCTGTATAATGAGAAAACAATCAGAGCAGGTAGATTATATGAAGAAGAACTCATCAGCAGGATCATAGGAAAGTTTAACAACCGGCATCCAGATGACAACCTTGCTTGCTAAACAGTGAGTAGGATTTGAAACATTTACTGATGAAGACCAAGGATTGCAGCCTTCAGGGTAGATGAACTCAAAGAAAAGCTAATCTTCACAACTGGACCAATAGGTAACATCATGATAAATGGAGAAAAGATTGAAGTTGTTAAAGATTTTGTCTTGCTAGGATCCTGTGGAAACAGAAGTGCAGTGATAGAAAGATTCATTACATGAGTAAATTTGCTGCAGAAGATCTTTTAAGGATAGTGAAAAGCAAATATGACTTTTAGAACTAAAAGTTCTAGAACTTTTAGAACCTGGCCCAAGATCTGGTATTTTTAATCATGGGATGTGCATATGAAAATTGAACATTGAATAAGGAAGACTGAAGAAAAATCAATGCATTTGAAACATAGTGCTGGAGAAGATTATTGGACATACTACGGACTGCTATAAGGACACACAAATCTGTCTTGGAAGATGTCCCTAAGGCCAGAGCGCTCCTTAGAGACAATGATAGTGAAACTTTTTCTGACCTACTTTGGACTATTGCCAGCAGAAACCAGTACTGGAGAAGGACATCATGCTTGGTAAGATAGAGAAGTGGTGAGGAGGAGGAAAACTGTTAATAAGATGGATTGACACAGTGACAGTAATGGTGGGCTCAAACATCAGAAAAACTGTGAGCATGGCACAGGACCAACCAGTGTTTCTTCCTGTTGTGGATGGCATCCCTGTTGGTTGGAACTGACTTTATGGCACTTAATAACAAGAACAACAATGACAGAAAATGGTAAATGACATTTTCTGAGATTCCTGAAAAGCACCTCTCTATTTTAATTTCACAATCCTGTCTGGAAAATTAAGGATCCTTTCCTAATTCAGTTACTAATGTCCAGACCAGCAGTTGATCTCCACCACCCTGTGCCAATTTAAAAACAGCGCCCTTTCAGATTGGCAGATGCATGTTTTATGGCAATGTTTCAGTATGTGCACACTCATCCTACTCCCACCTGAGTCATTTCTTAGAAGGCTGAAGTTTCCTCTGGGAAGTGCTTTTCAGGATGCCAACCCAGGGGATGCACAGAGCCTGTTCCTCACCCTCTTTTTCTGCCTATTTCCTCATGGGATTACAGGGAAGCAGCATATTACTTGTACACAAGACACTGTAGGAAGAGTTAGACCTATGTGATTTGAGAGCTAGGAGGTTGTGAATAACTCTAGCTATTAATCTCAGTTGGGGGCCTACAGACATTATTCCATTTAGAGGGTAAATTCAGCTTATTTTCCAAAACAGAATTTTAAGCCCAGAATATTATGAATCTGTGCTATGTTCAGTCTTGCAGCATCTTAATGTACAATGGACCCAATCACTGCTCAGTCTTGAGTTGTGCTCACAGCTGTGTTTGTCTGTAACTTTGCCACCCTCGTGGTGTCCAGCCCATCTTGCTGGGAGTATCCCTCCTCTTTGCCGACCTTCTGTACCAAACATGATGTCCAAAGCATGTGGAAGGAAGAGCCATCATCATGTCTAAGGGATATTCTGAATGTACTTCATCCAACATTGATGCTTCATTTTTCTCAGCGTTCATGGCCTCTTTAGTATTTTCCACTGAGACAACTGCACTAGACCTTGAGTTTCCTTTATTCATTGTCCACTTTCACACGTGTACATGGCAACTGAGAATACCATGTGTTGGGTCAGGTACAGCTTAGGTTTCCGAGTGATGTCTTTGCTATTTAACACTTTCAAGAGAGATTTTGTAGCATCTTTGCTACAAATGCTGATCCGCTGTTTCATGAGTATTCTTCACACCTATCAAAGGTTTACATTTTTTTCAGCCCCAAATCACTACCATCGATTACTTTTCTGTAATCAGTCTACTTATTTTGGAATGGATTTTCATTTTTCTAAAAAAATAATTAAAAATATTTTACTGGGGGCTCATACAACTCTTAATCAGAAATCATACATACGTCCATTGTGTTGAGCACATTTGTACATTTGTGGCCATCATCATACTCAGAAAATTTTCTTTCTACTTGAGCCCTTCGTATCAGTTCCTCATTTTTCCCCCTCTCTCCCTGTTTCCCCCCTCCCTCTTGAAACCTTGATAATTTATAAATTATTATTTTGTCATATCTTATACTGTCTCACATCTCCCTTCACCCACTTTTCTGTGGTCCATCCCCCAGGGAAGAGGTTATATGTAGATCCTTGTAATCAGTTCCCCCTTTCTACCCCACCCTCCCTTTACACTTCTGGTACTACCACACTCTGCACTGGTCCTGAAGGGATCATCTGTCCTGTGTTTCCAGTTCTTATCTGTACCAGTGTACTTTTTCTGGTCTAGCTGGATTTGTAAGGTAGAATTGGGGTCATGATTGTTTGGGGAGTAGGGGGAGGAGGAACCATTTAGGAACTAGAGATAAGTTTTATGCTTTGTCATTGCTATACTGCACCCTGACTATCTTGTCTCTTCTCTGCAACCCTTTTGCAAGAAGATAGCCAATTGCCCACAGATGGATTTTGAGTCTCCATTTCTCATTTCCCCTCATTCACCGTGATAGATTTTTTTTTTTGTAATTCGATGCCTGATACTTGATACTATTGACACCTCGTGATCACATAGACTGGCATGCTTCTTCTATGTGGGCCTTGTTGCTTCTCAGCTAGATGGACGTTTCTTTACCTTTAAGCCTTTAAGACACCAGATACTATATGTACACCTGCTCCTTATTTAACAGCATGGCTAGATTCCCAAGTCAAGGTGCTTAAATGAAGATTGATGTTATTGTTATTGGAAAGTGGAGGATTATTACATCAGATCACTAAGTGAAGATGATTTCATCATAGCATGACAGGCAAATTACACCATTACATAGCTTCCAGACTGCGTCATAGCATTATTTAACTGAAAAAAAAATCACCTCATTACGTAACTGCCAAATAATTGAAGAATTTGTTTCAGACCATAATTGTCAGAAGTGAAATTGCTGTCATCTTTCATCTGTTTTTTTCACCTTGCCATCTCTTTTAACTGTCTGTTTCTTCCCGGCATATATTATGAATACACAAAATAGTCTGACAGATTTTTTTTACAGATTTCATCCATGGGAAATTTTGAACAAATGTAGGATAGAAGTGGGTGTGCGTATGAACATATGTATATCATACAATACTTATTAAAGATATGCATATAAATCTATAAGGAGCCCTGGTGGCAGAGTGTCCATGTGTTGGGATACTAACTGCACAATCAGCATTGAAAACCACCAGTCAGCCTGTGGGAAGAAGATGAGGATTTCCACGACTGTACAGAGTTACTGTCTAGGGAGCCCACATGTGGCAGTTCTGTCCTGTCCTGTAGGGTGGCTGAGAGTCAGAATTGACCTGATGGCAGTGAGGTTTTAAAAAAATGTTATGAATACATATGACATGTCATTCAGTCTTCCTATCACCTTCTTACTCTGAACATGTTTATGTATTCCAAATGCATGATACACCATTTTTCTCTCCCTATGCTTTTGCAGCAACTTAGTTGGACTTTTCTGCTATCCATGCTGCTTTACTCTTCTTCTCTTCACCATAAGAGCATCTTCACTTTTTACCTTCCTATGGGGAACTCAATCTCTCATCTAGCTATTTCAGACCCACTAAACTGCCGAATTTATTCACTCACACATATTGTTGAATTTTGTTTGTTTGTTTTTTACATATCCTATATTAGGCATTTAATTTTCTGAGAGGGGCATCACTGTCCTCTGGTGTTGGGAGTAGGAGGCCCAGCCTTTGCTCCTGTAGAGCTGCTGCTAGAATTGAACCTCCATCCCAGTGAGCTGCAGTCCCGTGTATAACCACTATGCCACCGGGGCTCAGCCCCTAGGCATTTAATTTTTATATAGATTTAAAAGATCATAGTTTTATACAAATATATTTTGCATACAAATATCTAGATTTTCTGAAAAGGATCAATGACACCCACCCCATTCCTGTATTTAGACCGTCCCCCACCAATGTATTTTGTATTGAGGAGGGGAGATTTGCTTGTATTCTTAGAAATACATTGAAAATATTTATAAAACATAAAACCTATCATGAAAAACAATAAAGTCAACTTTGTGAAAAAAGTAGCTGGTTTTTCAAGGTCGCAGTTTTGTTTGTGTGTCGGTATTTTTTAAAAAAACTTGATGGTATTTTCCAATACTGCCTTTTAAAAAAGAATCAAAGGCTTGGAATACTTTTTGCATTTACATTTTTTTTCCAGAAGTGATGAGGCCAGAGATGTGCTTTGAGTATTTTGAAATTGCCATTTAAGCTAGTGTACTAGGTACATTTGCCCATCGTCCTCAAAGGCACATTGTACTGAGAATTTGAAAAGCAGCCTTAGTACAATCATTTGAAGTCTTCAGTATATTTGACATTGGACTGAATCAACTTGAGACTAGTGCACATTATGTGCTTGGCATTGTAGGTGAGCTATTGGGCTTATGAAGATAACGCTAATGACAGCTTATTTAAGTGGTCTTCAATGTAGATTGCAACTAATTTGACATGGTACAAGGAAAGAAGGCCAATTAGTGATAAAATTTAACAGCCTTAGCAAAGAGCTAGACTACTCAACTATGCATGACAGAATGCGAAGCAAAGCAAAACAGAATCCAGTAGAGTTTTTATTCTTTTTGAAAATTATATCATCCTTTTTGAAAAGATAACTTAGGAAACTTTTGAGCTTTCTGAATTTTCATAACTTTGAAGGTTATAGAATCCGTATTTTTATCTGTAGTGTAAAATTAGTAAAAACTTTTACTTTCACTAATAATAAAGTAGAAGGATTATGTTGCACTATTTTTCTTCTTGTTCAATTAGTATCATGAAAGCCTTTTATCTTTTCAAAAAACTACTCTACTCATAGGAGCCCTGGTTTGTAGTGGTTCTGGATTTAGCTGCTAACAACACAGTCAGCAGTTCTAACCCACCAGCTGCTCTTCAGGACAAAGTTGTGGCTTTCTACTCCCATAAAGGGCTAAAGCCTTGGGAGCCCATGGGGCAATTCTATCCTGACCTATAGGAAATGAGAGATTGTTTTCCAGCTTCCTGCTTGTATTTTCTCACATATATCTGAGGCTACTTCTTGGCAATGAACATATTCTCATCCTTTCTTTCCAAGAAAGATTGTAGGCTTAGTTAATTTAACAACAACAAAATTAGACCACAAACTCAAACTCCCTCACAGTAAGGTGGCTCTAATGCAAAGGGACCTGATAGGCAGAGCAGAACTGCTCTTGTGTGTTTCTGAGAACTGAACTCTTTAAGAGAGTAGAAAGCCTCATCTTCTTCCTGCAAAAGGCTTGTGGATTTGAACTCTTGACCCTGCAGTTCGCAACCCAGTGTATCATCCACTATGCTACCAGGCCTGCACATGATGCCTAGAAATGCCTAAATAAATAAAAATGCTCTGGATCCAGAAATTAGCGTTCCTCAGAGCTTAGTGCCAGAACCCTTAACTGAAGCTTCTGCTCAACACTCTAAGTAAACTGGAATGTTTTGCCTTAATATATAAAGGGCGGAGCTGAGCCCTGGTGGCTTAATTGGTTGAGTGTGGGACTGTGGGTCCCGGGCTTGGTGGTTCAAATCCAGCGGTAGTTCTCAGGAGCAGCGCTGGGTAGCTCCCACAACCACCAGAGGGCAGGGATGTCTCCCCCGAAATATATATATATATATATATATATATATATATATATACACACACATACACACACAGCAACATTTTGTGGTCAAATGAAGAAAGGAGATGTTTCACCTTGACTCCAGGATCGTAATTCTCATTAAAAAGTTGAATGAGAAAATCCACTCAAGTGCAGGGAGATTTTAAGAAATTTAATTTCTCACTTCCTGGGTCTAGGGTGAAATAAACAAACAAATGACAGCAGAAATTCCCTTGGGAAAAGGAAATTCTCTGAGACACTAAAAGGTTTGAGATATGATTTTTTTATAGTACCCATGGTCTGACTAAGGCAGTGGTATGGGTTAGGTAGTGGGCTGCTAATCATAAGACCGGGCTGTCTGCTGCTATCAAGATTTACAGTTTTGGAAATTTTATGTAGGGTAATTAGGAGTTGGTATCAACCTGATAACTAAATGACAGTGTCTGCTTTTTTGAGGGGTGGTGAGGGGGACGATTTTAAAAAAGTCTAGAGAGGCCTGGGATAAGCATTGGGCTAGTAAATGCATGGTCAATACAGGGTTCAAATCCACTGGATGCTTCACAGGAGAATTATGATATTGTCCTTTCCTTTAAAGACATTCGGTCTTGGAAACTCAAAGGAATCACTCTACTCTGCCTTACATATAGGGATATGGTCTTGGTTGGATTGACCAGGTGGGAGTCGTGGATTTTGTTTTGTTTCTTAAGATTAAGGATGGCATGGACTTGAATAAATCTCACTGTAACTTAGAGAGGAGCATCTCAAAAACAGATTTGATATACTGAATACTAATGATCAAAGACTAGATGATTTCTGGGATGAAGTCAAGGCCATCACACAAGAATAAAGAAAAGAGTAATTCATAAGGCAACAAAGAAGGGAACAAAATTGATGTCAGATGAGACTGGTATTTGCTTCTTAACATAAAGTAGTTAAAACAAATGGAGCAAATGATGAAGTAAAAGAGTTTAGCAGAAATTTCAGAAGGCAGTTTAAGATGACAAAGTAAAGCATTATAATGAAATACACAAAGACCTGGAATTAAAAAAACCAAATGGGAATAATGCCTTCAGCATTTACCAAACTGAAATAACTGAAGAAAAAAATAAAGCCTCAAGATACAAAGCATCTGTGACTATAGACAAAATATTGAAATACTCAAGAAACATCAAGAAAATACAGGAGAAAGACAGAGTCACTATACCAGGAAGAATCAACCAACATACAACCATTTCAAGATGTAGCGTAAGATCATGAGAACAGTCTAAATTTCACTCAAAGTATGAGTGAAAAATGAGGCTTCAGGAATTGAAAATAAAAACTGAAATCTTTCAAAAACTGCAAGTTCTCCGTCTTTGCTACCAGATTTGGAAGACCAACCTACCATCTGAAAGAGGTTCATTTTTGTATTCATACCAAATAAATATGACCCAATAGAATGCAAAAATTATTGAAAATGTCATTAATATCATATGCAAGTAAAATTTTGCTAAGACAATTTAAAAAGGAATGCAATAGTACATAGACAGGAAGTGCCAGAAATTCAAACTTGATTCTGAAACAGGTGGAATGAGGGGTATTGTTATTGATAGCAGATGTGTTTGGGCTAAAAGCAGAGAGTACCAAGAAGATATTTACTGTGTTTTACTGATTACATGTAGACATTTAGATATTTGCATCTTTTAAAAAATGATTGATAATATTGAAAATAATGAGCATTCCCAAACTCTGCATTGTGTTTATGGATAATGTGTACATAGATCAAGAGGAGTTCTTTTTTTTTCCTAACAAAACCAGGGTACACTGCTTAGTTTAAAACCAGGAAATGTGTGCATCAGGGCAGTATGATTTCACCATACTTATTTAATCTGTACACTGAGCAAATAATCTGAGCCACTGTACTACGTGACAAGGAACAGAGTCAGGCTTTGTGGAAGGTTCATTAACATTCAGTGATAGGTTTATGATACAGTTTTGCTTTCATATTCCATCAGCAAATGACCACAGTGAAGGCTGTGCTCCATCCATGTTCTTATGACACTCTATTTTGTTCAGGCAGTTCTTCTTCAGTTGAATTTTGAGTGTCTTCCAACCAGGCGGACTCATTTGCTGGCACTATATCTGACAATGTTCTGTTGCTATTTATTCATATGGTTTTCGATACATGGGGTAGTGTCACCTCTTATTCTTTGGGTTTGCCTTCTTTAATCACTCAGAAGGATACAGCTTATTTCTTCTTCGTAGTCTATGTTTAGTCTGGAAGCGCCACTAAAATCGGTTCACTCTGGGTGACCATGCTGGTAATTGAAAAACTGGTGGCATAGCTTCTAGCCTCACAGTAACATGCAAGCCACTGCAGTAAAACAAACTGAAAGACAACTTGTGGATGGGTTGTTTTTTCTGTTCATCATACTTAGTTTTTTTTTCTTATTTACTTCTGCTGATTTACCCTTCTCTTTCTGAAACAGTACAGTGTCTGATGAGCAATTATACTGATTATTTGTATATTGAGATGTTATATTGCTTGTAGTCAGATTCCTAAATGCAATAGATTTCTTCCTCTTACCTTAAGTCTCTGGCTCACACAAACAAGGGCCTTGCCTCCTTACCCCCTTTGCTGAAACAAAAGGCATTGCTGGAAGCATTATAGATAATCAGCCAGTATCACAGTCTGGGGTCTATTTAGATTGATCAATGCTGATTAACTACTACCTGTTAGGAGATTTGAAGTTTATCCACAGGAGAACTCCCACCCAGTCTTAAGAGTAAATACCATCTACAAGTGTTGATTTAAAAACTTTAAGTCAACTTTTTTTTTTTTTTAACCCTAGAGGTAATCTGTGAGCCCTAGTGGCATACTGGTTATGTTTGGGGTCAACAGTTCAAAACCAACAGCCCATTCTCATGAGAACGATGGAATTTTGGACACCTATACACAGTCTTAGAAACTCTCAGGGGCAATTCTGTCTTGTCCTGTAGGGCGACTCTGAGTTGGCATCAACTTCATGGAACTTGATTTGATTTTGGTTTTCTAGGTAAAAGGGAACTCTCTTTGTGATTACCAGTATCACCACGAATCTCTGATAGGCATCCCAAGAACAATCCATTCAAAAAGATATTGCTGATTAGGGAGACATGTGGAAGCAATGAATCCCCTGGACTCATGGACCATACAAACATGCTTCCACATACTTATTATACCAGAAGAACTAAATGTCTCCTCAACCACCACTACCAACTCTCTGAAAGGAAGTACGTTAAAAAGTCTGGGGTAGGATGGAGAAAAATGTGGAACACACTCCAGAATTATAGCCCCATCATTTCGGTCTGATTGAGGTTTGCAGGACCTCAGCATTTGGGTTCTAGGTCATTCTTTAGATTTGGCACTGAACTCAGCCCATATTAGTCAATCGGTCATTTGTTTCATTTGTGGCATGGTTGTTGGGTCATTTGTTTGTATTCTGGTTTGATTTTGGATGATGATTTTTTTGTAAATCCTTATTCAGTAAACGTATAGAGACAACAACTAGATTAATAAACTCAAAAGGACAGGATGGGACAGCTGGGAGGACATGGACCGCTAACAACCGTGGGTACAAGGAAGAAGCAACATCCTGGAGTTGATTGCGGTACTGGTTGCATAACTTTTTGAATGCGATTGAACTATTTAAATGTATGACATGTGACTTGTATATCAGTGGAATTCTTAGAAATAAGAGTACTAATTAAAAATACAGTAGGGGCAGCTTTCACCCAAGGACAGAGATAGGAAAAGAACAGGCAACACTGGGAGAATGCGGAGTCCGAGTTACAGTACGTTAAGAGGACCGAGATAGATGAATTGAAACAAAGCAAATATAAATTGTGCAATGTAAAACATAAAAGCTCTGTCTTTCTCTGACCGTTTTTCACCATATGTTGGTAAATTATGTAGTCATATAGATGCTATGCACACCGGAATGAACAGTGCCTGGTCTTCTGCCATCTTCCCAAGTGCTTGGGAAGCACCAAGCTTCCCACTTTTGTTGCTGCCACTGTGTCAGTCTATGTCATGAAGGGTTTTCCTCCTTCCATTGACTCCTTTCCGAGGGATGGGTCCCTCCTGGTATCATGGCCAAAGTGATGTGAATTTTTGTTCTAAGGAACATTTCTAGATAAAGGAAAAAACCTTCTTTCAAAACAGGTATGTTTCTTTCTGCCATTCCATAATGCATTCATCATTTTCCATCAACACTGTAAATCAAATGCACCCATGCCTTTTTGTCTTTTTATTCATTCTTCAGCTTTCACATGAAATTGAGGCCTTTGGACCCAGGCTTGCATCAGGCACACCTTCGTCTACCAGTGACATCTTTGTTCTTTAATACTACATGCACTTTTTTTTGCTGCAGATTTAAATAATGCTTTTTTTTACAGCTACTTCCATGAGTGTTGACTGAACATCAAAGTTAAATGAAATCCTCATCAGCTTCAACCTTTTCTCCAGTTATTACCACATTGCCTACTGGTCTAATTTTGAGAGGTTTTTGTTTGTTGTCTTTTATGTTGAGGCATAATTCATACTGAAGAGTGTATATTTTGATCTTCATCAGTGAGTGCTTCAAGACCTCTTGACTTTTAGCAAACAGGTTGTGTTATTTGCATATCAAAAGCTGTTAATGAAGTGTCTCATTCTTCACAGTGCGATCCCGACTTTGTCATGATCCATACAGTCAAATGCCTTTGCATACTTTGTAAAACACAGATACTGTAGAACCCCAGCCATGTACTTCAGTAAAATGAGGAGAAAATTTTGCATCAGAGCTCAAACAAAACATCGAATCCAACTCTACACATATCATTTTTGTAAACAAAACAGTTCGTATTTTGCACACTTAGTGTTGGTTGGCATTGTTAGCATGCATCATTTATACCTTTTGCAGCTGTGTCCCAAGCATTTTGCTATGATTGTCTTAGTTTTTGTGGCTTTTGGTACTATTTTTTAGATAAAACATGGATCCTAATAAAGTGTTTTGAAAAAGATCATCATGATAAGGAACTGATTAACTGTGTTAGAGATATTGTTGATCATCATTTAGAACAGTTCAGGAAACTCCAACAGCAGACCACATTAGAGAGATGTTTTGGGTTTTTTTTTTTTTTTTTTTCCTTTCAGAGAAAGCCTGACAGGCTTAAAAAAAGATAAAGGGAAAAAAAAACTCTTGAAAAGCAGCTACCAATTGATTTTTTGGAAGGGGATCCCCTTCCAAACAATGACTCTCTCTCCAAACTTTCTCTCCACTTTCATGTCCACAGATTCAGATCCTCATCATTCTCAAGGTGTGAGCCATACTTGTTAAAAATGTAAAGACATTTTTAATGCTGTTTCTCATTTACTCTAAACTTGCTTACTTTGAAATTTCTGTGTAATGTTTTGTATAAAAAGGCAAGTTTAGGCTAGATCTTGGTGGTCAAGAATAGATTAATCCATTTTCAGTTTTTTCCTTTTTTTTAAATTTTTTTTTTTAGGCATCACTGCCCTCAGTTGGTGGGAGTAGGAGGCCTAGCCTTTGCTCCTGGGAGCAGGAATTGAACCTCCATCCCAGTGGGCATCCCCATCCCCCGCGCACAACCACTATGCCACCAGGGCTCAGCCCTTCAGTTATTTCTTATGGGAAAAATTGATGCAGAACTCGACTGTATCACATCTTGAAGCTCCTTCTAGAATAGGTTAATGTAGAGGTCTGGGGTTCTACTGTAAGCATCTTTCTGATATTGATTATCTGCTTTTAGCAAAGATCTATGTGACATCAGTAATGATAACCTTCATTCCACATACTTTTCTGAATCTAATTTGAATTCTGAAAGTTCTATGTTGATAGTACTGCTACTGTATCTTGTTGAATTATTTTTGTGGCAGTCATGTATTCGTGATGTCAATTTCATAATTGGATGTAGGGATGGAGTCTAGCCTGTCTAGCCTGTCTGGAGATAGCCAATGAATAGCTGATAAGGTCTCTGTGTGGGCCTGGCTTTCTCCTGAGAATTCTGAAATGGCTCACGGTATTTCCCAATTGGAGAAGAGAGACTTGACTCTCAGTCTCTGAGAGTCAATCTCTGAGACGACGAACTACTAACAAGACAAGATGACAGCATGCTGATCCATCCTGATTCCTGGAGAATAGAGGAGGCAGAGGAGAAGCCACATGGGCTTGCCCTGATGGAACCAGACTTCCTTGGCTGGAGAAACCACAGAGCGACCCCTGCCAGCGCTGAAAGGCTCCCACTGCCAATGGATACTGCTGATGGACCCTGAACCCTGGAAATAAGGAACCATGGGGAGACCCCTGCCAGCACTGGGACATCTCTACTATATGTGCTTCATGAGTCGGAAGGAGACTTTATAGACTGGTATCAAACATATGGGCTAATACTGGACTTCTGATTTTGGGCTGGACTGGGTTGGGATGCTTTCTCAATGTTCCACTCCTCTTGTATATAAATAAACGTTTCCCTTATATTCATGTGTGTGTGTATGAATTTGTTTCTCCAGACTGACACAATTTTCAACAAATTTACTTGCTGATACTTTAGCTGTGATATTAATGCTATGGTTCTACATTATGTTGGATCACCTTTCTTTGGCATGGGCACAGCTGTCTTCCTGATTTCTTCTAGTGCTTCATGCATTTGTTGAAAATCTCAATCGGTATTTTTCATTTCCTGGATCTTTGTTTCCTTCGATGCCTTCTGTGCAATTTGGACTTCTTCCTTCAATGTTCTGGATTTTTGATAAAATATTAAAATGAAAAATGGTACTTGAAAAATTAGTGGCATAGCTTCTAGTATCAAAACAATACACACTATCACATACCAGCAAGCTGACAGATGAGTGAGAGATTCCCCATCTATCATACTCTATATATTTTATTAATTTTTTTTGCTCATGCCTATACCCACTAGAACGTAAATCCTATATTGGTAGAGATTGTAACCTGACTTTGTTTAATGCTATATTCCAAGGTCTAAAAGTGGGAACTCAGTAATTATTTGTTCAATAAATTAGTAAAATAAGCATTTGTGGCAGTCACCTAATCTGGTGTCAATTTAACACCTGAGAGTGTGAGGGTGTTTGGCCTGTCAATCTGGAGATAGCTAATGAGACCTCTGTGTGGGCATAGCCTTCTCTCCTGAGAATTCGGGGGATCGAGTAACTCCTTTGTGAAAGCAGTGGACACTGCCTCTCTCAGGTCACTCCTTTGGAGTCACTTGACTGACCAGGCTGACTTCCTGCGAGAAATCCCTTAAGAGCAGCCACGTGAACCTGCCTTGAGGTTACAAGATCTCTGCATCCAGAGATACCACAGAGAGACCTTTGCCAGTGCTGAGATGCTTCTACTGTCACTGGATCCAAAGATTTTTGTGATAAGCCCGCATTTGGCATCATTGCATGTGTCTGTGAGTCTGAAGAGGATCTTATTGATTGGTATCGGCCAGATGGGCTAATATCAGACTTATGACCTTGTACTGGACTGGGTTGGGATGTTTCCCCAATGCACAGTTACTCTTTGTGTAAAACTCTTTCTTATATACATATACATGTGTATGAATTTGTTTCTCTAGTCGACCTGGACTAACATAGCATTCTTTATATGTAAAAGTATATCAATATCGTGGACAAAGGTTTCCTTCATGTAAAAAGGACATAAAACGATCATTCAAATCATAAGACATGTAGATTTATAACAAGACCTTTTAAAATTGTTAAGGGACAAAAAAAAGGCCACTTTAAGAACTAGGTTGTAACTAACCAAAGCCATGGTATTTTCTATCAGTTGATATGAATTTTAAAAATGTACAACGAATATGGGAGACCTGAGAAGAATTGATGCATTTGAATTATGGTGGTGGAGAAGAATACTAGAACTATCATGGACTTCCAGAAGAACAAACAAATCTATTTTGGAAGAAGTACACCAGCAAGGACAGCAAGACTTCATCTTATATACTTTGGCCATGTTATCATAAATGACCAATCCCTGGAAAAGGACATCAAGATTGGAATAGTGGATCACTGAATAAAAGGAAGATCCTCTAAGAGATGGATTGAAATAGCAACTGCAACCATGGGCTCAGACATAGCAACAGTTGTGAAGTTGAGTGGATTGGGCAGCGTTTCAGTCTGTTGTACTCAGATTCAGGTGATGGCACCTAACAACAACAAAATAAGTAAAAGAGAAGGGAAAAAATAAGCAAAAACACAACTTTCACAAGGACCCAATGTACTTGTGCATAAGCTAAGTTTTTCAGCCCATTTTTTTCTGCAGTTTTTGTGGTAAAATTAGGTGCCTCGGCTGATATTTGGGTTGGCTTATGCTTGGGTATATATGGTAATTTAAAACTTCAAAATTACATAAGAGTACTATTTCTCTGTGTTTGTTCTAACCTGAGTTCTCTAGAAAAACAAAACCATTGATGCTTGTGAATGTGTGTGTGTACATATACATATAGACATATAAAGAAAATGGTAAGCCCAAGTCCGGGGATGCTCCAAGTCCAGGTACCAAGTGTTAGACTTTAGGCTTCTGTTGATTCATGCAGCTTTAGGGTCTAATGATTTGCCAGGAAGTCTACAGGCTGGTGGCCTCAAGGTTAAGAGGTTGGGTTTGTGGCTATCGATGCTGTGGCCCAAGCTTGGCAAGTGAGATGACAGACAGGCTGCTTGATGACTCCTAAGATTTTCAGGCAATATGGCAGGCTTTGGGCTTAAGTCCAAAGAACTGGAGGTTGAGGAGCCAGGGGAATAATCCAGTCCCAGCAAAACCACAGCATTCTCTTATATTGGAAACAAGCCCCATCCCTGAGGCAAATGATCACATAAATTTAAGGTTGTTGAGTTCCACCCTTACCTTATCCTATTATGGAGCCTTGAAATTGGTTTGGCTATGATTACATTGTGTTAGCTGTGATAATGTGGGATTGTGAAAAACAACACCAACCTCATTGCCATTGAATCATAGTGACAGTGTAGCACAGGGTCGAAATTCCCTCCGAATTTCTGAGACTATAACTCTTTATAGACATATAAAGCCCTGTATTTACAATATGGATTTCCTAGTGGGTTCGAACTGCTGATCTTGCTTGAATTAGCCAGCCAAGTCATAACTCACTAGAGCACCAGGGCTCTAGGTGTGAATTCCTAAATTACTGAGAATCCTGACCCAGTCAAGTTGACACAAAATCATAACTATCACATTTAAACTTTGAAGTTAATAAAAACATTATTCCTATTTTAGAGATAGTGCAATAATAAGCTAGTAGTGACAGAGCATTTTTTATAAACAATTAGTCAAAATATAGCAGAAATAGTAATATGTTATTTGATATTTTGAACCTCTTTATTAAAACTTATCCTAAGAAAATAGTTAATATATATAAAGATTTGATACAAATTATGATTATAGTAAAAATTATTTTTCTTTGTTTTTTTGTGTGGCATCACTGCCCTGGTGGGAGTAAGAAGCCCAGCCTTGCTCCTGGAAAGCTGCTGCTTGATTTGAACCATCAGCTCGGTGGGCTGCAGTCTCACACACAACCACTACACCACCAGGGCTCAGCCCTACAGTAAGAAATTAAAAGAACTAATGACCACAGAGCCCTAAATATAGAAGCTCAGTACATGAAATGTCTTGCATTCATATATTTGCTTATTATGCAATCACTTAACTGTTATTAAGAGAAATTTTATTGACATAATGTGTTAGTAATATATTTATAAGAGGAAAGAGCAATCCATAAATAAGAAAATATTGAATTATGTAATTTTGAAAGAAAAGTTAGTATATCCACATAGCTTGCCTAAAGAAGATATATAGTTGTAATGTAATTTCTAGTTTTTTTCTCATGTCTATAATTTTTATAATTTTCTTTGGAACTAATAATCACATCATACTTTTGTATTAGAAATAAATCAGAGTCATACATGTACTATTCTTCAAAACATTGCTAGTATTACACATATAAATGGTTTAAGTGTGAATGGTAATTAAATGTTCCTCGTCATAGCATCTTAATAATCTTAAAGCTCCTAATAACTCTGTTCTATATAATTTGAATGTTTTGCATTAATTAAGTAGACAGCAATGCTCAAAATTACTTATTGAATAATCTCCTGTGGGTCATTTCATTCTTTATAATCTTGACATGTGGAAGCTGTTTGACTAGAGGGAAGGCCATCTTGTGGATGCATTTCATAGGACTTTGCTGACAAGATAACTAAATTTATATCATGCAGTTAATCTATTTTAACCTTCTTGGAGATTTTAATTCAAGCATAACCCCTTATTTACCCACTTCTACTCTCTCTTTCTAGGCAGTACTTATATAGCAGTAATCTACAATCTGGTTTTTTTGAACAAAAGAAGGGGAAATTCCCAATATGGCCAGAGTGGAGTGAAGCTGACATAAATGCAGAGAAGTGGGATGCAGGGAAAGCTGCCAAAGAGAAAGACAAAACAGGAAAAAGCCCTATATTTGTAAGTAGTCTTGACTGTGACTTGATTTTGTTTGGCTCTAAATTTTATAATGGAGTATGGCTTATAAACATGGAGTGCTCCTACTTCTCCATAATCTAGTTTATAAGTAAGTTTTATCTTGGTATACCTGGTTGGTCTCACCTAGCCTGTCCCCTTGACCAAGTATTAGTCATGAGCTTTTAGGAATGTCATTTGGGGAGATGGTGGATATATATATACACACACACACATATATATACACATACACATACACATATATATGATCAAAAGTTATAATAAAATATATGAATTAAGTGGTAGAAGTCAGTCAATGAATTTGGGGTAGAGTTAAGAATTAGGCTATTTAAAAAAGATGTTTCAGAGAATGAGAAACTGTGTGAACTTTTCATGGCAATTATAGGAGAAACCATTTTATTCAGTGATGCAACTGTGAGATTAAAAATGGAATCACTCTTCATATTCCTCAAGATATAGGATAAAGATCTAAGTTATTCTTTGTTTACATATTATCATTTTAAAGATAATGTTTTCCTATGAAACATTCCTACACTTTCACGCGGTATTATCTATGAATTTTTGCCTGCTTAAAAAAGATATTACATAAAGACTTATTTATGGAGCACATAAACCAAATCGAGAGCTGTTTCTTGAAGTACCACAAACTGGATGTAAGAAATGGTCCTCCAGTAAAATAAGACGGAAAGACCCCTTTGTGTGAGGGGCTCAAAACCTGAAGGAAATGCAACACTGGACTGAGCCCTGCCTTCATGTTTTTCTTAAGCACGTGTAATGGGTTCAAGGCATCGAGATTAGAGACACCCAGGAAGTCCTGGCCCAGGGTCATGGCAGCATCTGCCAGCTAGAGACAGGATAATATGCAAGACTTCCAAAGAAGCCAGAGAAGAGGCATTTGCAGAGAAGTTATGATAAGTAGATTTGTTGTGCCAGCATGGCCAAGGGCAGAGATGTAAATGGCGTGGCGAGTCTCACCTTTTTCTCTCTTACTCTTGGATCTTCGGACCCGTGTGCAACCAAATGCCTTGCTTGTCCTCTGCCTCCACTTGCAAGCTGCACTAGCCATGGGACACCTAATCCATAGACTGTGTCGCTGTAAATTGAGGTTCCTTCATGCCCTGCTTTGCTACAATATTGGAATATCCATCTCTTGAGCTGGGGACTGTCCGACTCTGTCGTCTGGCTGACTGTGGGTGACCTGCCTTACTGTTTGATGCCTGTGGCTGGACAGCCTGAATTGCTCTACAGAGGATTACCTGGTGACCCCCAAGATTTGAAAGACTGCCAGGGTATTAGCTGTCTCACGGAAGTGAGTTGCGCCGAGCCATTCATATACTGCTTTATAAATTGTTTATTTTTTTTGTTTTAGATAGCTATCTATATAAATATATGTAAAAGTATTAGCATCCTGGTTTTGTTTATCTAGAGAACCCCGTTTAAAACAGAAGTGAAGCACAATGGTTGCTTATAGTTTTATTTTGAGATATTTTCCAATTTCTAAGTAATGTGTGCAAAGAGCAACCTACATGGAAACAGAGTGAAAAACAGCAGTGCTGGGGAGAGAGATTGACTTTCAGGAACGAGCATTAAGAGACACTGATAATGTTAATTTTTTGGGGGGAGCATCACTGCTCTCTGGTGGTCATGGGAGCTACTCAGCCTTGCTCTTGGAGAGCTGCCACTGGATTTGAACTGCCAAGCCCATGGGCTGCAGTC
The DNA here is from genome assembly GCA_004026705.1 of Nesogale talazaci. Classification (NCBI taxonomy): domain Eukaryota; kingdom Metazoa; phylum Chordata; class Mammalia; order Afrosoricida; family Tenrecidae; genus Nesogale; species Nesogale talazaci. The sequence continues at coordinate 24,242 of PVJH01018744.1, forward strand.
CTACACTCAACCACTTACGCCACCGGGGCTCAGCCCGATAATGTTATTTTTATAGAGTAAGAGCACTTGCTGCTCCTGGGGAGGAAGATGAGGCTTTCTCTTTCCATAAAGATCAACAAAAGTCTCAGAAATACAATGCGTAGGGTCTTCATGAGTTGAAATCATACTTGATGAAGGTGGATGCAGTGAGAGGAAACCTAAATGGACCCCCACACCAATTCTGCCATGTTTTCACAAGTTGATGAAAGCACTGGAAGCCCTCCAAGTGGAAAAAAAAAGTTGGAAAACAGCTAGTTGACCAATTGACAGGAATCCATAGTTGTACACATTCCAAGGAAAGGTGTCCCAACAGAATGCTCACGTTATAGCACAAGATCATTGATATGACATTCAACAGAAGTCCTGATGGTGTAGTGGTTACGGCTGCCTTGGCCTTCTATCATCAAGGTCAGCAGTTTGAAACCACAAGTCTCTCTGAGGGAGAAAGAGGAGGCTTTCCATTCTTGTGACAAGCAAGTAAAATTTAGCTGAAGACCACCCAACAATGGTTGCAGAAGCACATAGATGTGACACTGTCAGAGGTTCTGGGTGGATTCAGAGACAAACATGGAACCAGGGATGTCATTGCTGATGACCTGTGGTGAATCATGGTTAAAGGAAGAGAGTACAAGAATGATGTTTACTTGTGTTTCATGGACTATGCAAAGGAATTTGACTATGTGGTTGACAACAAACTGTGTGTGGCCTTGAGAAGAATGGGAATTCCAGAATATTTTATTGTTCTCATGTGGGACCTGAACATACATGTGTTATCATGGACACATTCATGTCCAGTCCATCCCAAATTATATTCATTTTAGGCTCAATTTACATTTCAAAATAACTCATGCTTTACACTGCACTTTCTGTAATAGAAATGCTACTCAAAAATTCAGATTTTATTGATTAAGTGACATAATCCTATATATAGTATTCACTAAGCACTGCATGAACTAACTTTGAGGACAAATTACTTTGTAAGTGCTGCTTAGTGAATTACCTCTATGCATTTAATTTGTACTTAAGATTGAGTTGTTTTTATTTTAATATATATTTTTTATATAGCATTTTTTTGAAGATCCTGAAGGAAAGATTGAATTGCCACCATCTTTGAAAATTTATACCTGGAAACGTCCACAGGACATTCTATTTCATCGGGTAAGAAATATTTTTAATATTATGCAAAATAAATTTTACAGTGGATTACAGGTCATAGGTATAAAAACTACATTTAAGAAATTAGGTTAATTTTTCTTTTGATATTCAGTAGGAATAAGTAGTTTATGGCATCTAAATCAGAAATAAATACTTATCAGTATAGTTTACTATTTCTTGTAATGGCTAGTAAGAAATTATCATTTAAATGTTTTTTTCTGCTTTTAAGGCCTTGAGTTTTGTATCCCTCCCCTTCATAATGTCAAATCATAGGCTGAAATATTGCAGGAAGTTAATCCTTCATGACTGACTGATAGGCCTTATCCTTTATGCTGCATAGCAGGAGTTTTATGCAGTCTGTCTTCTCTAGTATTCATTAGAATTAATTTTCTAGTTCAAGACATTTGCACTTCAAATTCTCTAAACCAAGGACACTTGAAGAACATTCTAAGGGCCACCGTTATGTCTGTATTCTATGCCAAACCACCTGACTCATTTTGATCATGCCATCAAAGAAAACTCCTTTTAAGTAGCACCTCTATACATTGAATCTTCATACCCACTGGTCTATCTTCTAATTTCGATGCTAGTTTGAATATACTTGGTGTTTCAAATGGTTTAATTATCACTAATGCCTCTTTCATTATTGAATCCCCCATTATTTTCTTTTAATGCACACAAAATCAGTAGGCTAAATGGGCTCTTTAGCTCTCATCCAATGATTGCAATAGAGCTGACTCTTTTGGTACATTATGGAATCTCCATTGCATCTCAATTGCTACCAAAAGTGATTTTATTCTTAGAAGTTTTAGCTTCCGTAAGCACTCTATTAATGCAAGAAAATTCAATTTATATGCCATATTTTCAACTGCTATTACTAATGGAGAAAGTCGGATACATCTAAATTAAAAAAGATTAACTAAAATGAGAAAATTTAAAAGCTGTATTCTCACTCCTCAGGGTAATTATTTAATGCCTTCTTTTAAGACAATTTCAATTACAAAACAATCAAACATACATGAACTAAGATTTTAAATAGTTTTAGATAAAATCGATATGAAGAATATGAATTCATTGATGCTAATATAATGGGCTTAATATTGAATTATTATTAATGTTCAGCTGAGTTCTATATAGAGATTTTGTGTTCATAAGTATAAAGGATATGAATTATGTGAGTTGGAAGAATAGTACATATCATTAGCACGTTTTTCTCATCCATCTTTAGTAAACCTTACCTCTGAAAGATACACTTGTACTAGGATATAAAACCATTAGTTGCTGTACATCACCTCACCTTTATAGTTAGATTGTTGCTACCATTTCAAGACCTCTATTCTTCCTTTGTGCTGTACTCCTGATCTTGTTCCCATCAAAATGTATGGACCAGAACAGAGATGGGAGGAAGTTACAAGAACTGAAAATCTAGTAAAGCAGAGAAAGCAGTCTTAGACACATTCAATATGGATATATGTGTGTGCATACATGTATACTTTAATATCATCTATGTGTATGCTTACACACTTGCATATATCATATGCAAAAATATATATCCTGATCCTCCAAACTGACTTAATGCGAAATTAAATAATTGTGACTGAAACATTTAGAAACCTTTACCAGCCTGAGTAAACAACCCAGAACTCTCTAAGCAAAATATGACTCAATGGAGTTATTTTGCCTTTAAGAGAAAGCTTAGCTAGTGAAAGCCATAACACTGCATTTAAGAGAGAAGAGCCAGCAAGTTAATAAGATCTGATCCCAGAGTCAACAATCAGATCCATTTATTTCTGAGAACTCTATATGGGTGGCACAGGTCCTTGAGCATTGGTTATGCTGAGGGGATTTCTAACAATTCATGGAAAAGTCCCATCTTTTAATTCAATTTTTCCATGAACTTTTGGAAGCCTCCTTGTATCCCTTCTAAATAAGATGTCCAAAGATTTATCTTGTTAAAAGTAAAGGCACTGAGAAGCCCTGGTGGCGTAGTGGCTAACCATTGGCTACTAAGCACAAAACCAGCAGTTTGAAATCACTGAGGGAGAAAGGTGAGGCTTTCTACTGCCGTAAAAAGGTACGTGAGCCTTGGTGTAAGCAGAGACCAGTCGCTGGAAAAGGACATCATGCTGGGTCAAATAGAGGGGACGTGAAGGAGAGGAAGGCACTGGACAAGACGAATTGACACAGTTGCTGTAACATTGGGGCTCAAACAACAATTGTGCGGATGTTGCAGGATCCGTCAGGACTTTGTACTATTGTAGACAGAGTTCTTATGAGTTGGAACTGACTCGAGCGCACCCAACAAAGAGCGAGTCTCAGAAACCCCGAGGGGCAGTTTTCGCTATAGGTGTGATGAATCAGAATCAGCTCAATGGAGGTGAGTTGGAGGTGTTTTTTTGTTGTTCGTTTGTTTGTTTGATATGAAGGTATACGAAAGCCTGCTAGGTTGGGCATTCAAAGACACCAGCCTTCTCTACATTTGCTCCTGTAAAGACGTCTACCTTTGAAATTCTAGGAAGCAGTCCATGGTACTTTCAAGTGCTTTTCACCAGCATCATAGTTCAAATGGACTGATTCTTCCTCAGGTGTGCTATTACAAGTCTTTCATATATATCGCACAGTCGTTCAGTTGCTAACCCAAAGTTTGGCGGTTTGTTTCTGTATAGATGATGGCCAAGAAAATCCTGGGGAGTCATTGTGTTCCATCATAGAGGTCACTAAGCTTCCAAACTGAATCCCCAGTATCCAGCAATAACCACTGCCCAGACAATAGAGAGTAATTGATGGCCCTGGCTCTCTTAAAAATCCAGTTCAGTAATCAAAACCATTTTTATGTTAATTTCACATGTTGACTACATAATTTGATAAGAATAGCTTTTTTTACTCATACAAATCATATTTTCATCATTACCTGTGTCTTGATTGGTATTAAATATAGAAAAGCAATTTTAGTTATGCGTCAATTAAATTATGACCATCATATTAAAAATTTTAATATGCAGAAGGATTTAAAGTTGGACAAGATTTTTAAGAAGCTGTCACAGCTACTATCCTTCATCTATGATAAAGATATTTTTCTAGCTACCAGATGTTAACTAAAAAGCAGGTTTAATTGGAGTGGCTCATTTGAATTTCAAATCAGTTTTTAAACTCTCAGACTGTGCATGGCAGCTTCAAAAGTTTTGTGAAAATGGAATCTAAACACACTGGAATTTTCCCACAAACCTTATGAAAGGTTCTAGTATGTTTGTGTAGTATGTAAAAAGTTCTTCTTACATACCTTTGTGCATGTTGTCAGAAGAGACCAGTTCCTGGAGAAGGACATCATGTTTTGTACAGTAGTGGTGCACCAAAAAAACGGGTGGTTTTCAAGGAGATGGGATTTATAGTATGTGTTACTTTACATATGTTATATCTTATAATATTTAGTTGCTTATTAAGTTATGTATGTTATAGATAGCCTTTTAGTCAATTAACTTCACCCCCAGCTCTAAGTAACACTTATTTGGTAGAATAGTATGTTTGTTTTTAATTTTTTCTAATTCCCCTGGTTATGAGTAATGATATCAAGTTTAGCTGTCTATAGCACATGAAAATATTTCATTAGTCCAGTTATCCTCTCACTTAATGGACTAACGACTATAATTAAGTTTTTTTTTCTTGTAGACTCCAGTTGTTGTGAAAAATGAAATCATGTTTGACTTGTTTTCGGCAAATGAGCATTTACTCAGCAGTGAGGTATGCGGGAAATTGATCAACTGGCCTTCCTTGCAGAATGTTGCAGATGCCCCCCATTCTGAGCACAGCCCACCCAACGAGGCCAGTGGCCTCTGACCTCCATTGCCAGGAGCCAGGGATCAGACATGACTTCACTCTTCTTCCTCCTTCACCTATTCAGACAGCAGCTCATTCCTCCCATGGTGCACTACTTCTGTCCTGGTTTCCATACTTTGTTGCCTTGGCTACATAGAACTCACAGCCACCGCTCCCCGTGAGGGTGGTTTATTTGGGCAGTTAGGTGATCATCACAAGTCAGGATCAGGAAAGAGTAAGGATTGATCCAGAGCAACACCTCGCCTCCGTCAGCATCCTTGGCTCTTTGCCACGCTTAGCTTCTGTCAGGTTTTTCCTTGACCCCTTCCTCATGGGACCAGGAAGTCTTCCAGTTGCGCTTTTTCTCAATTCCCTAGTCTCTGCACTGACCATCGATTCTGTTTCCTGGCTTCCTTGCCTTTGCCGTCATTCTTGGCTTAGAAGACAAAAACCAAAGAAACAAAAGATGTGATTTGGTTCATACCCCAGTAGATACTTAATCCCAACATAAGTCCCATCCATGAGCATAGCAGAGAACTCCCTCCCAATTGATATTGTAGCCATTGACGTGAAGTCTAGAATTATAATACACCACTTAAGGACTCAGAAGTCCTAGAAGGGCTATCTTAATCCACGATATCTCAGATGCCTACTTCAGCCCTCCCTCGCTTCCCTTCATGTTTGTTGTGTAATTGAGGACTCTAGTAATAGACACTGTGTGTGACTTATTGATTAAAGATAACACAGTTTGGGAAGATATTATTATTACCCCCTCTCAACCTGAGTATTGTCCTAGACGATTGCTCATAATCTAGTCATCTTCCTTTAGAATTCGTGTGCCAAGTAACTGATGCACTGTACCTGCCCCTATTGCATTACATGGTTTCAAAGAAGTAGGGTCGGTGCTGCTGTTTGACTTGCTGTTGTTAGGGTTAATTTTGAGTCTTTTGTCAACTCCCAGTGACCCCAGGTGGCAGAGCAGACTGTCCGCTAAGATTGCCTCGTGGGAATCATTATGAAGAAGCCAGCCATTTGAAAAGCGATTGATTGCTTAGCCCCTGCATCACCAGGTCTCCCATAGTTCAGCTCTCACTCATGGCCCTTACATCCATTCGGACTCACATCAACCCCAGGGCACAGGGTAGGGCTGCCTCGGGGACTTGTGAGACCATAAACCTTATGGGTGTGGAAAGTCACACTTTCTTTTCTCAGAGTGGCTTATGCTTCCTAACCAGTGAGTAACTCTCTATGCCACCAGGTCAACCAGGGGGATGAAATGAGATATAACGCAAGAATGCCTTTTCAGCACAGCACACCAGCTTCCTGTGTGAGAGGTGGAGGCAGAGGGAGTGTCTTCATCACTCTCCCCCTAGGTCATTGTCCCACCCCCATTTGAATTGGGGTGCTGGATAAGAAGATTGAAAGTACCAAGGACTGCCAAAAGGACAATCCAATCTGCCTTGGGAGAGATCTGGCCAGAGTGCTCCAGAGGCAAGATTGGCAAGACTTCATCTTGCACACTTTGAACAGAATGTCTGGAGAGACCAGTCCCTGGAGAAGGACCTCAGGCTTGGTAAAGTAGTGGTGATGGAGGGAGCCACAGGAAGGCTCCCAACAGGATGGACTGACCCAGATGCTACAACATTGGGCTCAGACATAGCAATAATTGCCCTGATAGCTCAGGGCTGAGCAGCGTTTCCTTCTGTTGTGTATAGGAGGGTCATTATGTGTCAGAATGGACTAGGTGGCACCTACCATCACTCCGCCACTGAAAAGAATCCATTCCCTTTCTTTACATGATTTACAAGCGCTTTTAATTATTTGCTCTCAGAGCCAGTCCCCACACTGGGAACATGGTCCTCCTTGATTTAAATACTTTGTCTTTAAAATATTTACAAGTGCTAAAGTAAAATCAGTGATTTCTTTAGCTTGATTGCACAGTTTAGCATACAATTATCTTTGAATTCTTTTAGACTTGGTCTAAAGTGTGCTTTTTAATGAATCCTAGACATATGTAGATTTTGGCTTTTCCTTTTTTCAGAGAAAAGATTATTTTCAATATTCTATTGAAAAGTTCTGAGATACATAGGAAGATTTCTATTTTCCCTTTGCAACTCAACCCAACTCTAAAAACTTCTTAAGTAGCTCTGTATAAGCAACATATGAATCTAATGAGGTCATTCTCAAATATTCAGACTCCTTATAAGTAGTGCAGCTTAAATCGGCATCAAAGGTGAGCTGCATATTTCAGAAAAGTGCAATATTATCCAGGCCATAAGAGCCTGAATTTTTATGTATAACACTATTTTTCACAAAAACCTTGACTGTTAGTGTTATCTACATTTTTACAGATGAAAAACTGTACCACAGAGAAATGGAAATAAATTGCCTAAGAGCAGAAAGCTATGAAGAACCCAAAAGAGAATTGAACCCAGTTTTTCTTTTCATTCTAAAGTCCAATTTCCCAATGGGTCTCATTACCTCTTAAAAATACACACATGCACAACACTGATAATGGTAATTAAGATATTTCTATAATGGCATATCAACCCATGGAAATTGGGACTGAAATATTTTATGGAACATTTTAATTCCACAGGACTCATTTCTTATCCCACTGGCATGGGAGAAACAAGTGCCTTCTCAAGCTTCTCAGCATTTACAGAGTAATTTACCCACTTGTTATAAAGTTAATTCTGAAATAAGTTTCCTGTGGCAGTCATATGCTTATGTTAATTTCATGATTGAGATGTAGGGGTGGAGTCTAGACTGTTAATCTGGAGATAGCCATTGAGTAGCCAATGAGGCCTCCGGGTGGGTGTGGCTTTCTCCTGAGAATTCTGGGAAATCCCGTGATTTCTCAGTCAGATCAGAAGCTATCTCCCCAGTTGTTGGAAGTTAGTCTCAGAGACAAAAAACTACAGAGAAGACAAGATGGCAGTGTCTGAGGAGCTGGATGAGCTGGAGGAGAAGCCACCTGGCCTAACTCTGATGGGACCAGACCTCTGAAGCTGTAGAAGCTACCTGGAGACCCCTGCCAGCGCTGAGAGTCCAACAACTATTGGATGGACCCTGAGCCCTGGAAGTGAGGAGGCCTGGGGAGACCCCTGCCAGTGCTGGGACTCTGCACCCACTGGCCTGTGACTTCGTGAGTCAGAAGGAGACTTTATAGACTGATATAGTGCATATGGGCTAATCTTGGACTTATGACTTTGAACTGTACTGGGTTGAGATGCTTTCTCAATGTCCCATTCCTTTTGCCTATAAACCATTCCCTTATATCCATATGTGTATCTATGAGTTTGTTTCTCTAGTCTACCTGGATCAACACATTCCCTAATGCTCTCAAGTCCATGCAGACATACATAAAGGCAAGGAAAACCTGTACCAGACAGAGAAGCTCTCTTCCAAAACAAGCTGCAGGTGAAATGACAGCCCTAGATATTTTAGCTTGTAATTGATGTGTGATTTCAGAAAACCAAAACAAGACTTAGGATTTTAGTCTGTAGGTCAGAAATCAAAACTTGAACTACATGCCATATGGAGTTTAATGTCCGAATTTAAAATATGTAGGGTCACTTTGTGATAGGAAGATGCTACAGCCTTGCTTGCTGAAAACCAAGAGGCCTTGAAGCACTTGCTGATGCAAATCAGAAACGGCAGCCTTCTGTGTGAATTTCAACAAGTTGTAAAGAAAACAAAAAAGCCTTACCACTAGACCAGGGGTCGGCAAACTGCAGCTCGTGAGCCCTCTGCAACTCTTTCAGTGGGAACGTGCAACTCTGAAGTTACATTGACAATACATGAAGGTTGTTAATTCTGATCATGGTGATTTCATTTGTGTGAAAAAACATATTTAAAGCTCTTAAGTGATTTTAAAGTTGTTAGAAGGGACGGGGTTGGCTCTTTGGTGTCAAGAGTTTGCTGACCCCTGCCCTAGATCAATAGGCAAGATCATGGTAAACAGAGAAACGATTGAAGTTGTCAAGGATTTCCCTGACTGTGGGGCCACAATCTGTGTTGCTACAGTTGAGAAATCAAACCCTGGCGACATATTTCACTGATCATATCGGCTACACAAGAATCTTTGTAAGGGTTAAAAAACAAATACATCACTTTGAGGATTAAGATGTGCCTTAATCCTGGTCTTTTAGTCATGATATTTTTCAGTCATTACATATGTATGGCAAGACTAGGCAAGGCCTAAGGGAGATTGCAGCATCTGATACATGTGAATTGTGTTGGTGCGGAGTATTGGAAGGACTGTGGACCACGAACAGAATAAAATGATCTGTCTGGGAAAAAGTCCAGCCAGAATGTACTGTAGGACCAAGAATAGCTAGATTTCTCCTCACTTACTTGGAACATGCTAGACGAAAGAGCAACCCCTGGAAAAGGACATCATGAGTGGTAAAGTAGAGGATCAGTGAAAAGAGGAAGCTCCTGAACCAGGAGGGCTGCACACAGGAGCTGCAACAGTGGGCTCAGCATAATTGTGCGTAGGGTGCAGGGCTGGGTAGTGTTTCATTCAATGTTATATAGGTAAAGTGACCAGATGTCCCACTTTTTAACAATTTAACAACACCCCCTGGCATTTTAAAATTAAAATAAATATATTACAATAATAGTTTTGCGTTCTAGAAAAATTTTTGCTGCTCCATATAGAACCCCACCCTCACCCAATCAATGATGTCCCGCTGGTCATTTTATAGGGTCACTATGATGTAGAATGGACCTGATGGTATCTAACAAAAGCAGAAGCAGTGAAGATCTGGTGATGCAGTGTCTAAAGCACTCATCTGCGAATCTCAACCCACCCACCTATCCGAGGGAGAAAGCTAAAAGATGGCAGTCTGTGGCCCTAAAGATGGATATTCTGTCAGATGGTTCTACTCTGTTTATGGCCTTGCATGAGTTGGGGGTCAAGTTGGACACAAAGCACTTGCTCTGGTTTTTAGTATTGGAAGCAGATATTTTCAGTCCCCATTAAATTATAGCATATACAACTGAAAACGAACGCATCATCTCACTCATGGTCTTTGTCTCTAGCTAATGAGATGGATCATCAGTGAAATCTACGCCGTGTGGAAGATATTCAATGGAGGAGCTCTGAACAACTATTTCAAAGGCAATTCAGGAGAGCTTCCTATTCTCGCCTGGAAGCCTTGGGAGCACATATATTCTCTCTGCAAGGCTGTGAAGGGTCACATGCCTTTGTTCAATAGCTACGGAAAGTATATTGTCAAACTTTTCTGGATGGTGAGTAAATTCAAATGTGTATACAATGCAATAGATACAAAGTCTTTCGTATAAAAATATTTTTAGTTTGGATTGTGATGCCTAGACTAGATATTTAACATTTAGATCTTGGAGGATATATAGTATATCAATTTTATAGGAACAGGATGAAATAGTCCTGCATATGTAATTAGTGATGAATAACAAATAAGTCATTTCTCCTGTGACACTAATTTTGAAAGTGCTGCCCTGGGACCACTCTGTGTGCTTGCCACTCTATGGAGTGATCTGCCTAGAGATTGCTGGTTCTGCTGTGGACTCTCCTTTCTCAGAGGACTGGCTAGAATCTGGGTGCTAGGGACCCCCCCCCCACACACACACATAATCAGACTCACTTTCATTGAGTCTATTCTGATTTCTAGCATTTTCACATCCTGCCTAGGCCTTTTCTCAATGGCTGCTGGAGGGTGTGCTGGAGCATGGTAGATACTTCTCTCCTGCTATCAGCTGTTAAGAACCTGATTTCTGCACTTATTAGTCCCAAATGTAAGCCTCGCTTGCATGTTAACAAACCTTAGTTGGGTGCAGCATGTTTTCACTGCTGTCTAGGAAGTAAATGAGATCATAAGAAATAAAATACAAACTAAAAGCCCACGTCCACTGTCATACAGTTGATCTCAATTTGGCGCAATCCCATAGGATTGGGTAGACCGGCCCCGCACTATTTTTTAGGTTCTTAAGTCTTTACAAAAGGCACATATTCCTTTGGAGCAGCTGAAGGATGGGAACTGCTAACTTTTTGATTAGTAGCAGAGTGCTTTTACCACTTTACCACAAGTGCTACTTACGAAATACACCTGGAGAATAAACAATCTCACAGTTAGTATGACAAAGTAGAGTAGCACTGCCTTTAGCTAGGTGATCAGCTTGCATAGTAAACATCTTTGCTATTTTAAATGGTGAAATGACCCCATTCAATGGCCAGAGTCATTAACAGAACAGCTGGATAGTCCACGCCCCTGATTCAGAAATTAAGAATTCCAGAAAGGCAGCAGGAGAGTGTTAAAACCATGGCCCCTTCTCAGTGCCAGGTCCCACATGTCTGTCCAGGTGTGCCATGGACCCTGGGAAAGGATATGCCTGCTGACCACTTGAGGGAGTGAGACAAGCAAAGTTAATAATTCCAGAAATAGATATTTGAGGGTCTGGCCTTTGTAGTAATGGACCTGAGTCATCTATTTCCCTGGAATGTGGTCCTTGGAAGTTTGGAAAGGACAGTGACTAGGGATTATTGGATCAAGGCAGTGGGCATGTAAAAGTCAAGATATTAACTTATGTCTTTGCTATACAAAATATGATTCTCAAAATAATAGACCTCAAAAGTCACAATTAGTTAGAAGAGAACATAATTCCCCCAGATTCCTTTATTGCCCCTTTTTGTCATTCAGGAGGCCACTTTGGTAGGCTTCATTTTAGAGTTTTGAGTGTCCTGGGTTATGGTCTTATGGTGAGGTACCCCGGGGAAAGGCCTGAGAGGTGAGGAAAGGAGAGAAATCCGGGGGTGAGGAGGGTTCTTGTGGCTCCCAAGTTGGAGGGACTTCAACAATTAAGTCTTTGAGAAGGACTAGAGCAGAACATTAAACCAACCTTGGGGTTCTTCCCTTGCTCCCTCCCTTTCCAAATATCCTCTGGATAGAGATCAACAATGACCAGCATTACCACCTTGTGATATGCATATGGATGATGTTGGTGGGGACCTTGTTGGCACTTATTGCTAAAATGCATGGGGCGTGTCCTTGCCACTGAGACTAGCAGAAAGCATCGCTGGTCCATGAGCGAGTGGATATGTACATCCACTTACTGGGCCAAATGGGCCCTTTTGAGTCAGTGGGGTTGCATGAGTACAGATTTTCAGGACCCATATCCATCAGGATTCCGGACACATCAGAGGAATGGAACAAGTGCAGGTGAAGAGGTAAATTGCTAAAATATGTGACAGAGCCAAGAACAGATTCTGACAAATAGTAGCTTCTTGACAATATTGTTTCTTTCTCCCTTTTGTTCCATTCTCTCTTCCATCCTGCATTTACAATACAATTTCTTACCATAGAAGCCAAAGGTATCGATCCTTCTTCCTGGCCCCCTTGCTAGAGTTAAGAGAAAGAAGCTCTGCCTACCAGGCACTCACTTGCCCCACAATGGGTCTTGAATGAAGATGTAGAGATGACATTGATAATAGTGACAACCAGTAATGCCCAATCAGCTGGTTTCTCTAATATGGCTTTTGCCCAGTGTCATATTAATCAGTGCTCAAACTCACTTAGCTCTTGTACAAATTTGATGCCTGATCATCTAGTCTCATACCATGCTTATATAATTCTTGAATTTCTTGACTTTTGTTTAGTTATAAAGCAGGTTATTTTTATTTTTGGCATGGAATTAGATGTATTGTTTATTTATTACAGGTAGTTAAGATATGTATGTACAAAAAGTGTTATGTAAGGTTAATTTTATTTTGTATTTGTATATTGAGAGTTATAATTTTGTGTGATTGATTATTTTTCTTTATAGTCTGACATTTTTATCATTCAAAGTAATTTATTGCTACTGCAATATTTTTTTAATACTGCAATATTTTGAGAATATTTTTCTTGGGCTGAGCCCTGGTGGCATAAGTGGTTGAGTGTGGGTCTGCGGCCCATGGGCTTGGCAGTTCAAATCCAGTGGCGGCTCTCAGGAGCAGCACTGGGTAGCGCTCATGACCACCAGAGGCAGTGATGCCCAAAAACAAACAAATAAAAAAAGAAGAATTTTCTCTTATACCTTTTTATTTGGTAGGCTTATTGTTAGTATTATTTTATGTTTTAATTTTAATTGGTTTAATCTACTCAGAGAGAAATATGTAACTGATTTATTTATTCTAAGAAATTATCCAGCATTATATAATTAATGTTTGACATTTTGCCCCAGCTGATTTTAAAAACCATGATTATCAGGCACTAACTTATGATTTGGACTTGTTTGATTCTTGGACTCTTATTTTCTCCCCTGAATTTTTCTCCTATCTTAGTACCATATTGTTTCAATGATTATGGCCTTCTGATGGATGTTGATTTTTTTTATTATTAATTTTTGTGGGCAGCACTGCTCCCCGATGGGAGTTGGAGGCCCAGCCTTGCTCCTGGAGAGCTGCTGCTGGATTTGAACTGCCAACCCAGTGGGCCGCAGTCTCGCACACAACCACTACGCCACTGGGGCTCAGCCCATATGTTGACATTTTTACAGAAAGATCTGCTAATATTTTTTCATATCAATGTTTCCTTGGAATATATTTTTTGAGTAAATATTTTACTTGGGTCTGTCTTTGGGCATATATTTATAATTTTTTCCTTTATTCTCTCTACAACATACTTGTTCTTCACCGTGGATTTTGTTCTCTTAGTGTTTCATTTTGCTTCAGCTTTCAGTTAGCTGGTATGTGTACTCCAGAATGTCTGTTTACTTTGAATATATATGGCCTATGTTAAAGAACGAGTATCTGAGAAGTTATTTCTGTTTCCTCTTTGATTGCATGTGAATGATAACTTGGTTACAGATCAGTGGATTTGGATGATAAATAGTAGCAGTGCCTCATTATCTTCAAGTTTTCATGTAAGAGACCAGTCTAAGACCTTTCCTTTCTCCCTGTGTGAAGCTGTGATCTCTCTAACCCAGCACACTGCTCCTCTCCCCCTTCTTTTTTAAAAACATTTTATGAAGGGCTCTTACAGCTCTTATAACAATCTATACATCAATTGTATCAAACACATTTGTACATATGTGGCCATGATCATTTTCTAGATATTTACTTTCTATTGAGCTTTTGGTGTCAACTCTTCTTTCCCGATTACCTCCTCCCCCAGTGGCCCCTTGATAAATTATAATTTTTTATTTTTACATCTTACACCAGCCACTGTCTCCCTTCCGCCACAATTTCTGTTTGCCCCTGAGGTGTGTGTGGGGGGGTGGGGGGAGAAGAGGGAGGGTGAGGTTATATGTCCTTCATTGTGATAGGTTTACCCTTCCTCCCCTCATTCCCCTACCTTTCCCCTGCCCTCCTGGTATCAGTACTGTTGTTCCTATACCTGGTTTCTGTGTGTTATGAGCTCTTATGTCTTATCTGTACCTGTGCACATGCTTTGGTTTAACCCACAGTGAAGGCAGTACTAGGGTCATCATAGAGCAAGGCTCATGAAGTCTCAAGGAAGCAGAGGAATATTGGGTGTTTCTTTGGTCCTTTACTGCAGTCTGATTGCCTCATCCCTTCCCTATGATCCTTCTGTGAGGGGATGTCCCATTGTCTACAGATGGGCTTTGAGTCCCTGCTCCAACACCCCTCATTCTCAATGATATTTGGGTTTTATGGTTGTTGTTTGTTTTGGGTCTTCTAATGCCTATTGCTTTATCCTGTCCACATCTCATGATCGCACAGGCTGCTGTGCTGCTTCCAAATGGGCTTTTTGCTTCTGAACTAGATGACCGCTAGTTCAACTTCAAACCTTTAAGATCCCAGATCCTATATGTTTTGATAGCTGGACACTATCCGCTTTCTTCACCACACTTGTTTATTCACACATTTTGTCTTCAGCAATTGACTCTCCCTGTTTCTAGATTTCTCCATACTAGTGACCACAAGGTATCCAGAACCTCACCCACTTAGTGTCTACATGACACCTATAAAAGTAGATGAGGTGCTATCACATCTTAGAAACGTCTTTTGACCTGGATCCTATTCTTAAACATAAATATAGAGCTGTGTAGTAGTCAAATTCTTTATTTAAGTGCTTTACACATGTCACACTGCAAAATCCTCCCAGCTACCCTCTTCTACTTTTTTCCACTCCTTAAAATTGGAATTCTAACTTTTGAAAGAGTATAGCAGAATGATGATGGCTAGTGTGATACAATAGTAGATGGATATTAAAAGGTCAAAACCAGAAACTTTTCAGCCTTTGAGGGCACTGCCCTTGTGACAAAGAAGTGACTGCCTGGTTTTCTAAGGAGTTCAGGTCAGGTTGTACATTGGCCAAATAACTGGAAGGTTTTTTAAGATTACCAGCCACAGCAGGGAGAAAGATGCGGATTTTTTTCTTCTTCTGTAAAGATTTACAGAAGCTTCAGAAACCCCTAGGGGCAATTCTGCCCTGTCCTATAGGGTTGCCCGGAGTGAGAACTAACTCGATGGCAGTGAGTTCTCCTGTTTTTTCGGTTGGTAGAAATCTGTTCTCCCTGAGCAGGTGGGTAAATTAAAGCTGAGTCAACACTGTATATAAACTTAGCAAGTGGAGTAAATTTTTTTCTGAGGTCACTGTCTTTGTATTTTCCTTCCATGCTCTTTTCTTGACATATACAGTTCTAATTTACCTCCCCCCCCATTTCCAATTACCAATGTTTATTGACATCAGCTTGATCAAAAGGTATTGAGTAGCATCAAGAACAGTTCAGTGTTTTTACTTCTGAATCTCTTGCTTTCCACTGTAAAAGTGTAGGATCCGAGCTTTCAAAAGGATGCTTTGGTCCCTTCTCTGGATTGATTCACTAAGCACAACAGAGGCAGTTCTCAAACTCTCCACTTACTTCCCTCCCCCTTTTGGATCTTAGGTACTTTGACTCTTCTCCTCACTAGGTTTCTTCTTCGATTACTTAATGTTTTCTTACTGTTGTCCTGCTGGAGGGCAGTTTTCTTTCTCTGCCTTATAACACATATTTTTCTCTTCCCTCCTCCCCCCTTGCAGGTGCTCCTGAAAACCTTTGCCTTTATCTCTCCTTTAAACTAAATCAACCTCCCAGAGCTTCTCTGCATGCTGTCTATAGTTTATAAAGCATGAAAAGCATCCCTGTTATTTCCCACTTGGATTCTAAGTAAACAGCAGTCAAGGTTCTTTGGCATCAGCCTGATGAAAATGTATGGGGCAGCCTTCAGGATGAGCCTCTCCCACAGAGAGATTTCCCCTCTCTGCTATGGCGCTCATCCATCACCTGGCTGTAATAATGCCGATGCCTTGACACCTGGAAACAGCTTGTTAGTGACTCTCCAGCCTCAGTCTCCTCTTAGCTCCTGAGAGGACATTAGCTGTTACTTTTCACTGGACACTGCTGTTGGTCGCCTCTCCCAGTGTGTCTCTGCCACATTGCAGCCTCTGAGGACACTGTCCTTGTGACAAAGAAGTCGCTGTCTGGTAGTGGGTGGTGCACTGGGCAAATAGCCAGACGGTTAGCAGTGTGAGGCTACCAGCCACACCAGAGAGAAAGATGAGAATTTTGAGTAGTATTAAGAATAGTTTGGTGTTTGTTCATCTTAATCTGTTGCTTTCCACTGTAAAAGTGGGGGATACATGCTTTCAAAAGTATGAATAATCATGGAAACCACACACCTCGACACCGGTAATCACCCCCAGTTCCTAACATTCTGCTGAGTTGAGATTTACTGGTTTTCCTTTCCGATGGAGCCCTGATATGTTTTAAGCACAGTTTTATCATAGAATCCCGAGTTACCTAAAACGTTTACATTGATACCATATATCTGGGTTCAGAAAGAACTTCTTCCCAGGTTCCTCCCCAGGCATCTTGAGACGGTCTGTGGAGTAGAGGCTACAAACCAAGATTATAAACAAACGAACTTATACCCAGGGACATTTAAACATTACATTTGAAGAATAGTACTTCTAGCTCTAAAATATTATGAAATTTCTCTTAGTAACTAGATGTATTTTTTCAAATAGGAGGGTTTCCCTCTTATTACTAACGGTGTACATGTCTTTAGTAGAACAAATTCAAACAACACTGACATGTTTAAAGGAGAAACCAGAGGTTCCCTATGGCCCCATTTTCTACCCTTCTCACAGGAAACTATTGATATATGTCCTCTGAAGTTTTCCTATTAATAGAAACATTTGCAATGCACCATGAGTATATATAGCTAATAGGAATTATTGTACTCTAGGATTGCAAACTGTTTTCTCAATGGCTGTGTGGGCTAACTGACCCTGGGGGAAACATGACTGGGACTGTATTCCTGAACACATAACAGAGAGAATCTGAAAAGAGGGTATTCCATTGTAGGAAAGTCACCACCTTGGTAAGTTGGAGATAAAGTCCTAGTAAATTATCCTGCTTTACATATCATTCCCACAGATTCTCAGTTAACAGCTATGCTTCCTTAAAGTGAGGACATGGGTGATTCTATCTCCTTCTAGAAGCAGACATTCTTTGATTATCTCCTGCTGCGGGGACACCCACCTCCCTCCTCAGACCTCCCCCAATGCAGGTCTTAGGTTTCTTCACCTGTGAGCTCAGGGACTTTACTGCGGTTACCACGCACCTTGTGACCTATGCAACTACTGACTCTGCTTGTCCTATGGCTACCGATAAATGCCCCAAGACAATAAAGACCCTCCTATCTCTGTGTGCACCTGGCTGCTGAGATCATGGCCATCCTGGATGGGCGCATACTACCATCAAATGCAACTGACTCCTTTCTTTCATTCTCTCACTTATGTTGTACGCCTTTCTATGATCTTAATATATTATAATCACACAATTGTGCCTACGGGCTCCTCAGTTGTCAGAGGCTGATTTACTCTCATGCAACTGTGGGAATTTTTCTATACTAATGTGCAAGGATCTCAAAGAGTTTGTGGAACACTGTACTTATGAGATAGTGGAATTTTTGAATTGTTGCGGTCATTTCCTTATCTGTCATTTCCTTCTAGCTATTTTCAAGGATCTTTTCCTCAAATTTTCAGAAGATTGATTATGAGATGTCCATGTATGTGTTTCTGCATTTATGTGTGTATCTGGCTTCTTGATTCTGTGTTTACATCTTACTATGTTTCCAAAGTTTTCACTATTGATCTCTCAAATCTGGTTCTAGCCATGGATTATTTTCTCTTTTCCTAAACACCAATCATCTGGGTTCTATGTCTTTTTGATTTGTCCTAGAAGTCCTGGAGGCTCAGTTAGTTTCCTCCACAGTCTTTATTTGTCCTATGTTGTCGATAGTTTCTGTTGTTCTAACTGGTTCACTATTTGCATATCAATATCCTCACTCTGCTTTTTGATCCCATCTGGTGAGTTCTTTTTTTTGTAGCAATAATTATTATTTATTATAACACCAATATAGAGATTATAAAGGAGAGAGAGAAGAACAATAGGAGTTATGTTTCATGATGCATGCTCACCACCGTCCCGCTTGGTGATCCACGTGGAGAGAGTGGGGGAAGGAATTACATGATGAGGGAGAACATCTGGTACTGAGGGGCAGGAGAGGCAGGCTGAGAGAGCCTGGTGAATTTTTTTTTTGAGATTAATTTTTAATCTCTACCATATCTATTTGTTTCTTCTGATATATAGATATATTCTGACTTTTTGCTGAGATTTCTAATTTAAAAAATTGTTTTAGGAATCCGCTTTGCAGAAAGCGGTGGATGGCAGTGGGAGCCCGAAATTCATTTGTGGGAACAACATAGGAAATAAGCCTCCAGTGACCTCCTCCTATCCCCAAGTGAGGGATGAGAGAAAAGTGGTTACTAAACAGAATGCATTGGAGAGATGATTATAGAAGACCAAAGAGATAAATCTGCTTTGAACAGTTAAAATTTGTTAGTGGATCCCCTGCTCTGATGCACATTGGACATGATTTGTTTTTCAACATTTTCTGTATTTTTGTTTTGTTTTTTGTTCATATTAGGATATATCTATCTCTGTGTTGCTATGTCATTAGGAGTAGCCCTCTTGAAGTTGTGCTGTGTGTTTTTTCTGTTTTTCAGAATATGAAACCCAGGATTGATGAACCTATAGGGACAGAACTAGAATAAAGGTTTTGAAGGAGGGTGTGTATACTGCAGGGGCAGAGAATGCACTAAGAGTAAATGGAAGAAAATATCAAGGAGTCTAAGAAGGAAAATAATATTTGGAGACTGGTTGTAGTAGTAGTTATACGATACTGCTTGACATGATTGGACTATAGAATGGTATGACACATGTATGAACTCTCTCTATAATAACAACAAGGAGTTTCCATCAATGCTGATTGAGGTATTGCTTATGGTAACTGCTTGCTTGTTTGTCGGTCTTGCTTTTTTCCACAAAGCATCCAAAGCTCTTTATAATATGAGTAGTGTGGTCCATTGTTTGCTTCCTTCCCCTTGAAATGGAGCTTGTTCTGGCTGCTGGTATGATGAGTATTTTTGAACCGCATCCTAATCCTTTTCATAGGACTCTGCTTTCTCATAAAACTTTTTCTTTCAGGGGGTTTGGTACAGAATGCACAATCCAGCTCTCGTTTGGGGATTGCAGTTCAAGGGTCCGTTTAGTGCAGAAAGACCTAACAATGCTTCCCTGGCAGCCTTTCTTCTTTGTGGCCCAGAGAACAAGACTCCATTCATCCCGCAGGCTCTTGGGGTCGCTGGAGAAGGGGGAGCTGCCATCTGGTAGTGCATAGCAGAGAATGAGATGAAGAGTTTCTGTCCGGTTTCTCCCAGGATGGGGTCCCTCCCCTTTAGTGCAGAAAGAAGGAAGTCCAGTCTCTGCCACTGACTGCACGGTAGCTGTTTTACTAACAGACCTGGTGGTGAGAGGGGCAGCTGCTTGTTCCTGCTGTGGAGGTGGGAGTAAGGTCAGACTTATATCCTGTCCAAATGGTTTTGAGCATACAGATTTACTGCCATCTCCTTCCCAGGTTGCTCTACTTCTGATCACTTGTAATGATGCCATATGCTACTAATTAAAACAAACAAAAAACACATCAAAATTTTATTTTTTAGCAGGTTCAAGGAAAATTACCGGGTATACTATATTTACCAATTAGATACCTTGACCTGGAACTTAAATATGAAAATGCTAATTAAAATTGGAATTTGACTATCTTAGAAAGAATTCTAGTACTATGTATTTGAATGCTAAAT